>JAPTYQ010000015.1:5171319-5189144 GCA_029814465.1 Ostorhinchus cyanosoma | reverse complement strand
TGTGTGTGTGTATGCGCGCGCTCTGGAAGGTAAACAGATAAAGGTAAAACAGTCCAAACAAAAGCTCACCTTTCCCAGCACAGCAACAGTTTAAGGCATTACTCATGCCATCGCACACAGTGTCTGTCTTTTCCTCCTTACATGCGGTCCTCGTGCCTTTCTTTCTCTTTGGTGTCAGGGCGCCTGTGCGGTAGAGGAGCCATGCTTGTTTTTGACAAATGTAAATAATGGCGTCACGCAGATACGTCACAACGTGAGTATATTCGAGGCGGGACGTAAACACAGCAGTCAGTGCAGAGCAAAGCGTCAGCTGGATGCTCTCTGGATTCAGCTCCTGCCTTCGTGATTTTCAGCCTAAATAGCCTTTTAGGCATACAATCATTTCTTTCCAACTTCAGCTACAGTGCTAGCTAAGTTTGGAAAGGGGAAAAGGGGAGAAACGCCGTGCTCTGTTTTGCTTTTTGTGTTACGGTCGACGGTTAGATGCTGTGTTAGCCCCGTTCGACCTCCATACGCCACAAAAGAGCCGACAACCTAAAGACACAAAACAACCCTGACCTGCTGATTTGGGCTTTTCGGAAAACTAAAAATGGATAACTCTAGACCCAAGAAGACATGCTGTGGTAGGCTTTTTTCCTTATTCTCTGCATGTTTTCCGAGTGAAGCTTCCACAGGAAGGGTTAGGGGCTAATATTATATGAAGTTATTCTGATAATGTGTTTATATTTTACAGAATCTATCCGAGACTTCTTCACTTCAGCTAAATTTCTCATTTACATGGGCCATGCGCTGTCAACATGGGTAAGTAAACCATTCAACCACTGTAATAATGACCTATATTCTATTAAACACGTTGAAATAATATACCTTTGTTGTGTTGACGGCCTCTTAACGAAATGTGAAATAACATTAGTGTGTTATTGTTGCATTAGATGTCATTATTACTGTCATTAGAAGACAGATGACATGTTTTCACCGTGTACTAGTTTAGTGTTCATACAAACAGCTTCTGTGCCAGTGACTAAACTGATGGAAGTAAAGGGCCTTTAGCTTTAGCTTTGTTCACACTTGGATTTATGGAGGTTTGCTCGACTTCAGAAAAACATACAATAGAACAGAGTCTTAGTTAAACAGGTGTTGAATTGTGTCACTGCACAGTATTCAAAACAGGTTTAAAATAAATACATTTGCCAATCATTTTTCTATTGCCTCCTGTTAAAAAAATCTGTGTGTTCCCACAAGCTGACAGGTAAATTGTTGGATTTGTGTTTTTGCAAAATTGTAGGTAATTGTTATGTTATACAGTAACCGTTCTAAGAAGAGTTTCTCCTCTGTATTCATGTTGCACAGAAATTTGCAGACCTTCCAGTGGTGAACAATATTATAGAATTATTTGCTTATTGTTTCAGTTCAGTAAAAGTACAAGTGTGTATGAAAAATTCATACAGTTTGGGAAATTAACACCATTATACAGGCTCATCTGCCCAGCACTAGTGTTAGGTTTTCACACCTTGAAAGCAGAGAATGTTGTTATTTACACTGCAGTTAAACCACAGATACCGTTTACCCAACCTGGATGTGTTAAATCAAGTCTAATTTCAGATCATAAGTAAGAGAAAAAACTTCTTTCCAGGGTGACCGAATGTGGAACTTTGCCGTAGCCGTCTTTCTGGTGGAGCTGTATGGGAACAGCCTGCTGCTCACAGCAGTCTATGGTCTGGTGGTGGCCGGCTCCGTGCTGCTGCTGGGGGCCATCATCGGGGATTGGGTGGACAGAAATCCCAGACTTAAAGGTAAAAAATATAAATAATATATAATAATTGTTTTGAGTCTTTGACATAAGACAAGTTGTTTGTGAGAAAAATGTACAAAGGTCTTGGAAATAGATGTGGATCCTTTTAAAGGCTAATTGTATTACTGTGCCATGAATAATATGTCCTCATTCAGTGATTTGTTGTGCTATTTCCTCCTCCACTTTCATAGTTAGATAAACCTCTTGTGGAATGTTTATCCATAAGAATTTTGCAAAGACAGTTTTAGGTCAGCTCAGGTTGCAGGAAATATGAAACTATCTTGGAGAAGCGCCCTAATTAAATAATTGATCAGACAGAAGTCTGTTGTTTTTGGTCAGACTCGTGTCATTAATGCTCTTCATGGTGTTTCTACAGTGGCCCAGACTTCACTGCTCGTCCAGAACAGTTGCGTCATAGTGTGTGGGATCCTCCTGATGGTTGTTTTCCAGTTCAAAGAACAGCTTGTGGAGCTTTACAATGGATGGATTCTGGTAAGATCGGCCTTCTGTGTCTGAACAGGGTTACAGTTTGAACGTGATCTGATGATAGTTTTCACAGAAACATTTTACAGCTTTTCCTTGAGCACAGCGTACTGATCCCAGGACTGAAAGTGACTACCTACAGATATGGACTTCCATGTCAGTATGATTTATGACCACTGAAACAGCTTTTATATACGAGAGCGAGCAGTGCACTCCACACACAGAGGACCTTTGACTGTCCCACTAATTTTAAGCCGTAACACATAACAGTTCTTTATTAACGCGTAAGTCATTAGGCCTATATACAACACTTTGCTTACTTTAGTCCTCTCAATGACAGCATATTCTCTTTACTAATGGTAACATTTAGTGTTACTTGCTTACATTTCATTAGAATGACATGAATTGTAATTTTTTTTTTTTATAAAATGGGAATTAAAGTTTAACACATCAGGTAGATTTTCATCAGCAATAGTGATTTTAAACAATATTTGGAGCCCATGCTATTTCACAATCTCTTACTTCTTTTGTTATTGATTTGAATTTTGACACATCCCACACAGTTAATTTGAATTGGTTGTGGTTGTTTTATACCTTAAATTTATTATACGACTTTGTTGAAATCAAATGAGTGATTAATGTAGTGAATGGCTGCATCAAAAGAGGATTTTGTCTTGTTTCACAAGAAAAGCATTTTCTCTGAATGTCAAATTTGCTTTCTTGTCAAGAAAACTTTTATTATCATAGTATGTGGTGATTTTGCAGTTGTATAAGCGGGAACTTGTTAGTTTTAATATTGTGTAGTCACTAAAAACATATAGCCACATCATTTTTCATCAGGTCGGTGCACAATTAATTGAATAGTTGTCAACTTTCAAAACTACAGTTATTTCGGTAATGAATGGATCGTTTGAGTAATTATCTGAGGGGAAAAAACTGTCAATAGTTTTTGATTCCAGCATCTGTAATTTGAATATTTCTTGGTTTCTTCCTCCTCAGTGAGACTCAACTGAATATCAGTGGGTTGTGAAGAAAACAAGACATTTGAGAACGTTGTCTTGGGCTTTGTGAAAGCACTTCCTGATCACTTTCTGACATTTTCTAGACAAAACAATGAACCCAATATTTGAGAAACCTAATAAGAGAATTAATAGACAATGGACTTCTCATTAGTTGCAGGCAGTACAGTTTTCTTTAGTTGGAAAACCTGGTGTCTGTGTTTTGGAAGGGGCTTGTTTACACTTGTTGAGCTATGTGGTTTCATTACAAACATTCAGACCATGTTCTGCAGCTGCCTGACCAAGACCCAAGGTTGCATACTGGCAGATTTCTGTCCAGTATGCAAGTCGAGTTAGTATGGTGGTTGAAATACAAAAGCCTTTCTGTTGGGGGAATGTCTCCTGCATATGTGGTCCGCCATCTCATTTCCAGTGAAGGAAAGTGGTTGGGGTGGGTGTGGGGGGTCAGGGAGGTCTGCCATGTGAGAGAGTTTAGAGGGAAGTCCATGTCAGAGCGTAAGTGGAGGTGGAGAGATTTTGGTGAAACAGGAGATCGAGTGTCTTGTTAAAGGCTGTGTAGTCAGCAGGTTCTTCAAGGCCAGTCACATGAGAGAGAGAAGTGGTCTGGCCTGTTCTAAGGCATTAGAAGCATTTTGCTGTATTGCAAGAAGATGACTATAATAAAAAAAAGAACCCACAAAAAAACCAACACTTTTTTAGTTCACTTAACAATTACATTGCAATAGTAGCAGCCAAGCTCATAGTTATAACTTCTTAACATCCACCATTTTCACGGAACCTTAACCCTAAGTGAAAATTAGGGTTAGGCTTAAAACAGAAGTAGATGGCCAAAATGTTTGATTTGATTTGATTTGAAGGGAGTGACTTCTAGTTTCTTGTTTAACCTATGGCTGAATCTCAACCTAAATTACATCAGTTTAAACATGGCTCAAATATTATCCTAATGTTAGTAATGACTTCCAACACTAAGGCATGTCATCTCATACAACACACATAACCTAACCTAAACACCTAAATGTAAACTTAAACCTAATCCTTAATAAAAGTGGTTGGTCTTGTTGTATTCTCAGTCTCCGTTGTAGTTCATATTGTAGGAAAAATTAGTCAATTACAGAGCAAAGGAAATCAATGGAATAACCAGAACTGGAGGAGCTTTCACCATATGCTGATGAAAAATCTCTCACAGACCACATACAAAACTACCAGTCTGCTTTTTAATACTTTCTCTGTATGACCTAACTTCCCTCATTCTGTTTTTCAGACAACCTGCTACATTCTGGTGATCACCATTGCCAACATTGCAAACCTGGCCAGCACGGCCATGTCCATCACCATCCAGAGGGACTGGGTGGTGGTTGTGGCAGGTCAGGACAGCAGCAAGTTGGCAGGTCAGTGTTTTTTAGCAGCTGCAGTTTTATCGTCAAATGTAGGCCTCACGTGACCCTGTTATCAGATCCGTTCGCTGGGCAGACTTTGAACTCCGGATGCTGACTCACCCTCGTTTTTCATATTTTATGTTCCAGCAGTTTTTTTTTCCCTGATTGTTATAAGCTATTTAAAAGATTTCCTCACATGTTACAAAATGAACTTGTTGAACTTTTCCAGTCAGATGTGTTACGTGTCTTGTAAAGTCTCCCGTCACATGAATATGAAACTGACCAAAATTCAACTGTAACAGGTCTTTCTTTGGTTCAGAGTACAGAAGTTGAAACTGCTGAAATTAACAGTTTCATTTTTGATCAAACAGACATGAATGCCACAGTGCGGATTATTGACCAGCTCACCAACATCCTGGCTCCCATGCTGGTGGGTCAGATCATGGCTTTTGGCTCCCATTTCATTGGCTGTGGCTTCATCTCTGGCTGGAACCTGTGCTCCATGTGTCTGGAGTATGCGCTGCTGTGGAAGGTCTACCAGAAAACACCAGCCCTGGCTGTAAAAGCTGGCCAGAAAGACCAGCAGCAAGAACTGAAAGATCTCAGCCCTGTGAGAGGTACCTTGCACTTTATATCCCCTTAAAGTTCATATTGAACAAATATTCTGGTAGTGTGGCTGGCCCCTACTGAATAGTGAACCAAATCCCAGTTGATCAGGTTTTGATCAGTTGGTTGCAATCAAATAAATCTACCAGGCTCCAAAGGAAGTGTTGTCATTCAGTCACTCAGTCAGTCTCAGGCAGACGTTATTGCACACAAGTGATCAGACAAATGTAGCACAATCATGTTTATGATAAAAATAAAATCCTAAACATGCAACTAGTCAGCTAAACACTGGAAGTTACAATTACCATTCAGCTAGGGAAATCTGTAGTTTGGTGCAACCCTCCCTGGTAGAAGGTTTTAATGCTGCTGTAGTTTTATTGTTA
Source organism: Ostorhinchus cyanosoma (assembly GCA_029814465.1). NCBI lineage: Eukaryota > Metazoa > Chordata > Actinopteri > Kurtiformes > Apogonidae > Ostorhinchus > Ostorhinchus cyanosoma. The sequence continues at coordinate 5,183,485 of JAPTYQ010000015.1, read as the reverse complement.
AGCAGTTCATTCATTCATCGTTATGCTCTTTTCAGATATGGAAAATGGTCAGAGTCCAGAGGAGTCATCTCAACCACTGATGAATGACACTAGAGTGGTGGCGAACCCTGATGACCCCCAGCATCGTGGCTGTTGCCATCAGGTCTCGGAACCACTGCGCACCTTCAAGGCTGGATGGGTGGCGTACTACAACCAGAACATCTTCTTTGCCGGCATGTCCCTGGCGTTCCTCTACATGACAGTGCTGGGCTTCGACTGCATCACCACCGGATATGCCTACACCCAAGGCCTGAACGGCTCCGTGCTCAGCCTGCTGATGGGGGCCTCGGCTGTCTCGGGCATCTGCGGCACCGTTGCCTTCACCTGGGTTCGCAAGAAGTGCGGCCTGATCCGCACAGGCTTCATCTCAGGCGTGGCCCAGCTGTCCTGCCTCATCCTGTGTGTGGTGTCAGTCTTCGCTCCCGGGAGTCCCTTCGACCTCAGTGTGTCGCCATTCCAGGATATTTACACTCACCTGATCGGAGAGAAGGTGCTGCCTGAGGCGGACCACAGCCTGACTGGGGTTCTCTCCACTGGAAACACTACGACTCCTGCACCAGCTGAAGAACTGCCTCCTCTCCAGTCCTACATGTCTGTCAGTCTGCTGTTCGCTGGAGTCATTGCTGCTAGAGTTGGTGAGTAACATTTGGAGACACAAGACTTCAGAAAAGTAGGATGTTATCTTAATTCTATGATGTTGCCTGGATTGCAGAGACATACAATGGTAGACAGCAGAAGAAGATGACAATAAGTTTAAAGCACACAAGAAGGAAATGTTCAGAGTATCATGTGTATAATCAAGTTCTGTTTGTTGAGGTTGGAGCTATTAATTGTTCATACTGTTGGCATGTTTTTACTTCCTCTTATATAATTACACAAATTTGTTTATGAAGTTATGACTTCCTGAAGATGATTGGAGGAGACTGTAAAGCATAGAGAAGCCCATCGGTTTTTCATGAGTCAACTGAATTTTCTACCGGATCTCCACAGATGTCAGAGCAACATCTGTGACCTTTGATACCACTAACATTACCTGATAATTACCACTCAGCTACTGTTTACCGTTGAAATGAGGCTGTAAAATAGCATCACAGCTGACTGTTGATCTCTCTTCTCCTTGCAGGTCTGTGGTCTTTTGACCTGACCGTGACCCAACTCATCCAAGAGAATGTGATTGAGTCGGAGCGCGGTGTGATCAATGGTGTCCAGAACTCCATGAATTACCTCTTAGACCTGCTGCACTTCATCATGGTGATTCTGGCTCCAAACCCAGAGGCCTTTGGTCTCCTGGTCATCATCTCTGTCTCTTTCGTGGCTATGGGTCACATCATGTATTTTCGATTTGCCTTCAAGAGCCTTGGCAGCCGCCTCTTCCTGTGTTGTTCGCCAGAGCAGAAGGTGGAGACGGTGGACAGTCCCTCACTTCCTACCACTGTCTAAGACTGTTAAAGAGACTCAGTTCTGGGTACATATCTGTCAGGTCTTTCCCTAACCCTGGCTCCTATATAGCAAACTAACATCTTTTCTTGTAGCAGAAAGCTAATGCTAACATTAAAGGTACAGTAACGTAACATGCTATGCTCAGCCATTAATAAAGCACTAATCATCAGCAGAGGTAGATGAGTAGTAAGGTTGTAGTCAGATAAAACTAACACTGTTCAGTTTAAGGCAGGGTTTATCTTACGTTTTGTCTGTTTGGGAGTCAGATGAGATCAGCCTCTTGCCTGCAAGTCTGGTGCTTTCACATATATGTATGTACTATGATCCATCACTTTGAGGCTTGCGACCCTTTTTGGGTCCAGTTTAAGCTGTCAAGGAAGATTCTCCTCATAAAAACCTGGATCTAGCTGAGAAAAAAACAACAATGTAGAGGTGCTTCAGCTGATCAGAGGGCATAATGGAGGAGGGAACCTTGTCAGCTTTTCTCAAACAGGCTCAAAGCAGAGTGCTCCATTTGCAGATGCTTCTCAGTGACCTCACTAATGCTGTAGCTGCTTTCTCAAAGAACCTAGAGTTTCTATTTGTACAAAGAGCAGGTTGTGGATATTGTTCTCCTGCAGTGGAACAAGGTTCTACGTAACATACTGGGATCTAGTCTCTTTACATGTGCTTATAAGGGTTATGCAATTGTATTTATTCAGGCAACGCAGGCAGTGATTTTTACTTTTTATAACTGTATCATCAGTATTGCGCTGCACACTCGCAGTTGGAGCCATACAACATAAATGTAACGGTATGTACCCTTGTCAACATCTCCCTCAGTTACCAAAGTCAAAGGCCACATGTGGCATAAAAGGAAGTGAGGGAAACCAGTTATCTATCCGAAGCATTCCAAATATCTATTTTTACATCAAGTGGCAGTAGTCGTGTCGCTTCACTGTCATACACCATTACCTGAGAATATTTCTAACACACTTAAGTGAGGCTTCAGTTTAGTTTTACATATAGTCTTTTATTAGTGTCATTGTGTCACCTTTTCATTTTTTATGTTTTGAGTTATCTGGGGTGATTTTTTTTTTTTTTTTTCCTAAACATGATTGTTGTTACACAGGCACTTTAAGTGATTGATGTCAGTTATTATTGTGTGATCAGGCATTTGATCAATATTTTTGCACAAGGCTCAAGTCCAGACTCCGTCTGCCCCTAATGCACAATCTAATATCAATCAGTTTATTAGTTTCTCTGTTAGTGTGTTCAGGTGCTGGGAGGTTGGGGGGGGTGGACTGTGGGTAAAACAGGCACATATTGTAACACTCAGCACCACATGTTTAAACAGAGTAACTGTACCAGCTCTGAACAAGTCTAAATACACCCCAAGTTTACCTCAGATGTTTCCGCAAAATGTCAGCCAGGGAGCTTAGTCAGCAACCCTTATCTCATCACTGCTTCAGACTGCCAAGAGGACCTAGACCTGGACCTGGACCTGGACCTGGACCAGGACCATGTCATGGGTTTTGTTTTTAATGCCATTAGTTCCAGCAGAGGTGAAAACATGTGTCTTGGTTCTACATTTTGTCATCTGTGTTGTATTCAACTTGGTTTTACAAAGTGTGCAAAGAATGTTTGCACATGATACCTGTGAAGATATTTGGAAGGTTAAAGGTCCAGTGTGTAAAGTTTAGGGGGATTTAAGGGTCTCTAAAAGCACAAATATGTACTTAATAATCTAAAGTCTAATATCCCAAATTTAACTAACATTAGTTGTTGAGCTAATCTTTCTTACAAATTTGTCAAACTGAGGGGAAATTACAGCCATGTTTTTGTTTCGAGCCCAGTTAATGTTATTTTCTGTCACCATCCTGTATAAGACAGACTTTTCTTTACAAAAGAGAGCCATGTTTTTATTTAAGAATTAATTTGAATCTTATATTTCATTACTAGTAAAAACCAAACACAACATTAAATTAATGTCAGAACCCATATTTCAAAAACTGCTAACAGTTGTATTTTCACAAATACACAGAAACATGTTTCTGGTATGAATCAGAAAGTGGAAAAGTGGAGGCTTTTAGTGTTTGCCACCACCACAGGGGATGGTGAGGAGGATATTTAGACAGTTTCAAACCACAACTTCACTGCTATATTTCACTAAATATTGCACACTGAACCTTTATATAATACTGTTTTAGACTTTGCCAGTGAGAAGTCTGAATGAATGTCTACAAAAAGGAAAAATATTTCCCTACACAAGCAAATCATCTGTAATTGTATCCTTTCAACATCTGACTTCAGTCTTTTCTTCAGCCTTATTCCAAACTAGTCTCGACAGCTGTGGAACGCACACAGGTGGCTACAGCCGGCCTAGCCAGGTTTTTGGTGAAGCGGGTTTTTGCTTTGGATGGAAAGGTAGCAGGTGTAGGAGAACAGTATGGGCACTGTTGAGCTGTGTGTGTTCTTATGAAGCCTTGCAGAGCTGGTGACTCACCGGTAACAGAGCTCATTTTTCACAGTTTGCCTTGGTTCAACTTGACCTCAGACTTATTCTGGACACAGAAGTAAAACCAGTTTTCCACTGGTTGGTCTGCTTATTCAGGAATATTACACTAGGCAATAAACTCTGTAGTGTAAATAACATAGCTATCAGTCAATCTGAACAATAGGAAAATGTTAAAAAAAAATGTATACTGTTATCGTTTACTTTTTTTTTGTTTACATGTTTTTATATACCTAGTGTTAACATTTGCCAAATTGAGGTTTCTTTAAGATTTTCAAAATTTGTGTATGAAGCAATTACTGTGTTTTATTTGAATACATCTGTATCACTGCTTTAATCTGACAATATACATATAAATATATATATATATATATAGTTGTATATACATCAGTGTTAATGTATTTCAGTATACAAAGCATTAAATCAACAAGAAATCAATCATTTATATGTAGTAATCACACTCCACTGAATATGAAGCTGTTGGTACTTCTAATATTGCATGAGGTGTCTTAAATAAAGAAAAGCCTTTATAATAGTGTGTGCTGCATTTGCCTGCTTTCTTTAAGGACTCAGTCACTGCTGTGAAAGGTCACATACCACAGATGGGGTAGCTGCTAATTTCCTCAAAGAATCCTTTTTTTCTTTCCGGTGTTAAACTGATTGACTTTAAGCTGAGTTGGACTCGCTCACCTGGTGAAAAAAGACAGACTGGTTTGGTTTGACTGGAAAAGCTCGGCCTGAGGCCTGTTTATGGTCCTTCATGTGGCCAGATTCTGCTTTTCTACAGTAACAGGTTTACATATTTTTCAAGATTTTACTTCCATTTTAATTCTTGGATGTTCATACTCGATCCAGAAATGAAATATATTAGTGTTTTCATTAGTGTACAGTCACCTAAAAATAGAACTGGTGTAATTATTATGCCCCTGCCCTAGAAATACCAGGAATTCCGTCCTGCCTTACGTCTGAGATTCTTATCCAACCTATTTCTTCTCACTATTCACCTGATTCTTTTCAAATTTGACACATTTTTTATCACTAGGAGAGGTGCAGTGCACAATTTGATGCTGGAATTTCAAATTAAATTTTTTTATTTTTTTTATTTTTACAAATTTGTGAAATTTCAACAGTGTCCAACCCATTTCTCTGATATTTACCTGATTCTTTTCCAATTTCATGCACATGTTCTTTACATGTGCCTGTCTCCCACTTTTTTCATTTAAAAAAAAATGTAAAAATTTTTGAAGATTGAAGTTAATCTCTGCATAGGCAGGCAGTCAGTGAACGGGAGGGGGGGGGGCAAAGTATTGTGTGACCGGGCAGGGGGTATTAATTACCTTTGCTCACTTTTTCACTTATTTTTGTTTTACATTATGATGAGCTGTTTCCATGTGCTGTCATGTTTCCAGTAACTTGCAGCAGACAATCATCCCAACCACAGTTATTATTGTCGTCCTTATTGTCCAGTTCATCATTTTGCACATCCCTGGCACACAGAGGCTGACGGGGGAGCTGGAGCCTATCCTGGATACCAAAGGGTGAAGGTGGGGTGCACAGTGGACGTGAAGTTCATTGTAGTACTGACATACAGATGAACAACCATTTACACTTATGGGCATTTTAGATCGACCAGTGAACCTGTTTTGATGGTGGGTGGAACCCAGAGGATCTGGAGAGAATCCATGCAGACATGGGGAGAACATACAAACTGCACAGAAAAACCAGCACTAGGACCAAACCCAGGACCCTCTTACTGTGAGGTGATGGTTTTAACCAGTGCACCACCATACAAAGCCAAAACAGATAAACCTATTACTTTTTTATTTTTTTGCAGCCCTTTTAGAGGGATGAGGGAAATTCAATTGGTTCTAGCGTACCTTCATCACTAAATGCTATTATATGACCAAACTTTACAGGCTAAAGGTAAAAGATTGTTAAATTATGGTAGTTTGCGCTCATACAGCACTGCCCTCATGTCCAAATATGGTCATTTCAGGCTCCAAAAAGTCAAATGGCAATGGTCAAAAGGCTTCAACTCAGCAGTCCACAGATGAGTGGGTGAAATTCTAACCTCCACGTCTAATCAAAGGTTGTTGGGCTGGGAGCGAGTCTGTTTTTTTTTTAGCTAACAGGTTATCATCATGGTTGTCTACATCCATCATAATAACCTGCATGACTCCTTGCTGTGATCTGTCACACTTCTTAAAATGACCATAATGATATTTATCTAAACCTGATCATCTCTGATAATCAGGTCCATTCACCCATTTTAAAACAATGAGCTGAAACTAAAAGAAAATACCTTTTCATTATTTCAGTTGTGATCCTTCTGGCCAGTTCCCCGGTTATTCAGTGCCTCTGTCCTGTTCGTCTACAGCAGGAAGTGCGCGGCACTAGCTACCATTATCTAAGAACTACAGACGATAATAGCAACCAATGGTTTCCTATCACCCATTGCCACAACACAAACTTCATGCAGACACATGAGCACATATTGACCCTTGAACCTGTCCTCTGAGAGGAAGGACTTCAGTTAAGTGCTCACAAAAGCAGAGGAAAATCATATGTTTGGAAGAATCATTTAAGAGGAGTCAGATTGAGAACACGGTATTTTGCTGCTTTCTCAGAACCTCAGGTCAAAGTTGAATGTATTGAGAAAATACTTTTACTGTCATTTCAAAGGTGAAATCACAAACAATACTTGACTGATACCAATACTGATAAGGAAAGTCATGTGTTAGAAGATGTAACTTTGCCCAGTTTGACAAGCCAATCAAAACTCGACATTAGGCCAAGCTTATTACAGACAACTGAGGGTTTAAGTAGTTTAATATATCAGTATCTACACTAACCACTTACCTTTTTCCCCATTTACTTGTTTTTTTAGCTTTATGTTTAACTTTGTTGTTCTTGTAGCCATTACATGGATGTTATATGCAGTATATATATATATAAGGAATTTATATTGCTTTGTACTTTACAGTCGATGCACAAAGTCAATATAGCTGATTCCAATTTTGTCAAATCGTCAGTATGTCAGCTTCGTACGTTCTTAAAGGGTTGATATGAAGTTTGTGCTGGTATCAGTATCTGAAATTTTTGATACTGATGGCTGCTGGGGTTGTTCAAAAAACTCCCTTAGACTTAAAGTCAGGAGTTTTTTTTTCGAGCTCTCCTTGGCTTTTGTTGGATCTGCTGATAAGTGATCTGATTGTCTGTCTTGGACTTTTTAAAATAAATCTAGGATCAAATTGAAGCTTTGACTTCTGCCATATCAGGCTTTGATTGACATACAAAGCCAGTTTTCCTGACAGACAGCTTTGTTAAAGTTGATAAACAGATTTTACTAAAAAGACCATAAGCTGAATTTTAAACGGTGCTCGGTGACGTTGACCTTTTTTTGGAATCAGTGGGTCGTGTTTAGAATAAGCTCATGGATGATCCTTAAACTCTGGTGGCTCTGCTGCTTTTGTCCAAATATTGTCACTTCTAGAGGTGTGGCCAGAATGTCATGTGTGGATGGGGGGGTGGTTCAGCTGTGGCAGGCCTGTCAGGGCATTTCACAGGGGGGCAGAGCCCCCCCCCCCAGCCGCACCCCTGGTCACTTCTTCTTCTCCTAAAAGTCAACATGGTTTACATCCAGTATACGCTGCTGTTGTGCTTCAAAAGTGGTCACATGCTGTTGCCATCGAACTTCCATCTCTAAGCAAATTACAGTTACTTACACTGACGCACCACATTAACCTAAAATAACGTTAAAGACACTAATTGTTTTTATTTCTACTTAGTTCTCATTCCATTTTTCCTGAAAAGGAGAATGTTTTGATGACCGTAGGACTTTACATAGGACTAGTTAATTTGACCACATTTCCAGGCTGTTTTACAAGTCCGGCACCCATCAAGCTAATAAACGGACAGATAAAGAGCGAAATGACTTGATAAAGACTTTTGTGGTGACCCAGTTCGATAGTCTGACAGTGAAGAGCATAGAAGCTTTGATTAGAAACCCTGCTGAAGTCTGGCATCGAAACATGGTTCAACAGAACTCATAATAAAGACAGTAGAATATCAAGGGGAGCCTCATGAATTTCATGAAGTTTCCCTCAGCAAAGCAAATTTGTGCAACACCAAAAGGAGCCAGATTATCATTCTGCTGTTAGGATGCTGGACAAGACAAGTAAAAAAAAAAAAAGAAAAGAAACCCTGTTAATGACAGATCTGCTTTCACTAGTTAAAGGACATGAGCAGAGGGAACTGAAAAATGCTGAGATTTTATGAAAGAAAAAACAACTAAACAGTTTATCCAACCCTGGGAAAACATCAGAACTTTGTTTTTCAAAAATTGCTTAATCAGAGCTTATTTTTCCTGTATGCTTGGTCAGCATTATTAAAATTCCTATGAATTTGTTGGGCAGAATCATGACAGTATCCATCATGTTGTATCATCTCATTCTGTATTTGATTGCGCTGTTTGAAATCAAGAAGATGGCTAGATAAGTGGTAAAGTTGACTTCATTATACAATGAGTCAGTGTTCATAACCTCGACCCTTTGGCCAGTTATGGGATTACATCACCCAGTAGTGTCAATGGAAAAAGGCTGAGGCTATGGACTCTGGAAGCTGCTGGTGAAGAAACTCTCAGAGGACAGATCACTCAGAATTACAAGTCACATGTGGCAAAACTGAAAATCTGCTGTTCAAAAAACTCAGCTGGTGCTTGTCAGCAGTATGTGGAAGAGAAACGAGACAGAACATGGTTTGTGGCCTGCTGAGACCAAAGTTGAGTATTTTGACCTTTAAACTACATGTTTGATGTAAGGCTAACACTCACATCAGCAGAAAGCCTGGGCAGACGAAGCATCTACTGACTGAAGCCCGACAGAGGCAGCGCTACAAGTCCACAGCAGCAGAAGAGTGGAGTTACTGCCTCATAAGTGTATACCTCAGCCAACTGGTCAGCTGTAGTTTACACCCATGTCTGTCAGACTCATGTAGTGAAGGCTAAAAGGTATTAAAGAACCAAGGCTTACACTGTCAGGGCCGACAACAAGGATATACACTGTAAAAATTTAAATCTTATCAAGTGCATTTTTCTCATTTCAAGTCAAAATATCTAATCACACTTAAAATAAGACATATAACTTGTGACATATAAAGAACTTATTTTTAGATTATAGATCTTGAAAATCTTTTTTCAAAACATCTTACCAAGATAATTGTCACTTGTTCCATTGGCAGATTTTTGTGCTTGTATCAAGCAAAAAAAAAAATCTTGAATTAAGCAAAAAACATCTGCCCGTGAACCGAGTGAAAAATATCTTGGCAAGATCTATTATCTGAAAATAAGTTCTTATAGCTCACTGAATAGTCTTTAGATAATTCCGTCTTATTCTAAGTGAGATGCGATATTTTGACAAGAAATGAGACAAATACTTTTGGTAAGATTTAGATTTTTTGCAGTGTGGATGCGGCGTTTGAGGGAAAACCATTAAATCCCTGAAACTCGACGTCCATAGGTAAGGGCAGCCCATACACTCAGCACTTTACATTGAAGGGGAGGGGGTGGAGAGAGTGAAAGGCTTTAAATTCCTGGGTTTAACAGTGGCGGACAATCTGACCTGGGGCACTAACACGGCCTCAGCTAGAGGAAAGGCTCAGCACTGACTCCATTCTCTCAGTAAACTGAGAAGCAGCTTCTATTACTGTGTGGTAGAAAGTGTGCTGGTGTGTGGACTTCTGCTGCTGGCTCTCCAGTGGCACCATAACTGAACTCCAGAGACAGGAGAAATCAGCAGAGATCTCCTCTGTCTTCATCAAACGCTGTCTGAGGAGAATGCACAATATCGTGCCAGATCCAGCACAGCCTGCACATGACCTGATCCACCTGCCGGCCTCAGGCCAAACATACAGATCCATCTGGTCCAGAACCAGTAGACTGAGCCCCAGCCTACACTCCCAGGCAGCGAGGATGGGGATTGGACACTTAACAACCCCCCCCCACACACACACACACACACACACACACCACATAACAACATACAGTTGTGCTCATAACTTTACGTATTTTAACAGAATTTGTGATTCTTTGTCCCTTTTTCAGAGAATATGAACAATAATACAAAAACGTTTCTTTCACCTGTGGTTCGTGGTTTGGTGAATCCATTTATCATCAAACAAATGTGTTTGCTCTGTTTAAATCCTATTGTGATAATGGACACACCTTCACCTTCACTTTTCTGCTGTTCCAGGGTTAGGGTTAGATCCAGGTCGACTTGACCTTATGTTCTGGGTCATTGTCATGTTGGAACATCCAAGACCATCCCATGCACATTCAGTGAGGGTATGTAAACTTATGAGCACAACTCTATCTGTGAACTGGACTGGCATTGCTGCAGCACCCTTCCCACACATCACTCCTTCCATAATTCCAGCCCCCCCCCCACCCATACTTTCATTTCAACTGCTGCACCGTTACATTCATTGTCCTGTTTGATGCTCGTTCATTCCACTTTAGTTACGTAGTCTTATGTCTGTCTGAAAGATGCTCGAACTTCTATCTCGTGTTTTTTTTTTAATACAATGACAAAGTATTGAAATTAATTGAATTAAAGCTTTAGGAACTGAAATAAAGGAGGGGGGGGAGGAGGGTGCTAGAATTGGAAGATAAATAGCTTTCTTCTACAGCTCTCTCCTCTCTGTCCAAATCAAAAGACTACACATAATGACGATAAAGACAGATCCATCTGACATTGTTACATCCTGCGATGGAAAAGTGAAGCCACTTTTTGAAATTTCATGTAGAGATACAAAGTAGAATTGGGTGCAGGTGTAGCTGACTAAATCTTGATCGTTGATTGGTCAACCAGCTGTCAATCACATATTTCATTTCCTACCTGTGTGAAAACATGTGATTAGAGCAAAACTCTACATTCTGAAAACACAGGTGAGTAGATGCAGAAGTCACATCATCATCTCAGACCATCTGAATAACTATTCTGAAAGGAGCATTTTCTTGTTGACTTTAAAACCTTTAAAGCACTGCAGTTTTAAGTGTGTTTTATGGTGAAATGGATGTTGTCACTATACTACTATAGAGGATTTCAGTGAATAGTTTTCACATAAACATGTTGTCTGCACTTTTTACACAGGAGTAAGGTGTTGAATAATGACCCGACCAGAAAACTGATTGTGAGAAAATTATGTCAAACTGACTTTGACTTTTTGAATATTAGATGCTACTACATACATATTTCCTTTCTATTACTCATTTTTTTCCTTCACATTTACATTTCTTCATAATCCTAATGCTGTTCAGAATGCCTGCTCTTTCCTGAGACAGTGCGTCTATGAGAACAGGATGACACCTTGGATCTTTGACTATCAAAATCGATGCAGCTCAACCCAGTGTTCGATGACATGGATGGAGCCAATGCGATGCCACCCCTGGGTTTGTAAAAGGAATTTATCATTTTGAAAGAATGACTTTACCTTTTGGATATTACAGTTGGTGTTTTTGAATTGAGAAGTCACCACACCACGGGGCGGCCATGGCTCAGGAGGTAGAGCGGGTCGTCCAATGAAGGGTTGGCGGTTCGAATCCCGCTCTGTTCCAGTCTGTCCGTTGTGTCCTTGGGCAATACACTTCACCCTCCTTGCCTCCAGTACCACTCACACTGGTGTATGAATGTTCGGTGGTGGTGGGAGGGGCCATAGGCCACGCTTCCGTCAGTCTGCCCCAGGGCAGCTGTGGTTACAGATGTAGTTTACCACCACCAGAGGGAGAATGTGAGAGTGAATGAATAATGGATCAATAACATAAAGTGCTTTGTGTGCCTTGAAAAGCGCTATAGAAATCTAATCCATTATTATTATTACATTTGGAGATGATGGTGGCGCTGACAGAACAGAGGGATGAACCTCCAACCTGACAAAACCAGGACAAGTTAAACATTGCCGATTTCATTTCAAGCACTTCAGGTACCTAATGACATCACATATGTACAAACACACTAACAATGCTAGCTACTGTAACAGGCTAGTTGGCAAAATAGATAATACAATACTACTGTATGTTAAGGTTAACATGAATGTGGCTGAATTATGCTGACAGGTCAAATTATTTAAATAAAACCACGTAGACTGCCATATTAGACTTACTATTTAAAAATAAATACAATGTAATAACTTAAAAAC
>JAPTYQ010000015.1:5148879-5163050 GCA_029814465.1 Ostorhinchus cyanosoma | reverse complement strand
GTCAAACCTGGTCTATGTGATTGGATTGCTATGCATGTTATGAGGCATTAGTGCTGTCCACATGGGATTAAGCATTCATAATGTATGTTAAAGTGGGTCAAGATGGTCTACAGCATCGACCATCTCAGCCTGTACACTGATTTCTATGCCGGAAATGTGACTTTGAAAATCCCTATAGTCAATCTAATGTTCTTCAGTGCCTTTCTTGAGCTCCTCAACAGTGTAAATACTAGCTAACACATATCACACATACTGTTTAACATCTTTTGGCTCAATCAGGTGAATGTCTGCATGTAGGTTGATATGTCTGGAAAGGCTGTATGCAATGTTCAATTTCAATAATTTTTAATTCATTTAATTTTTTTTTTTTTTTTAGATATATGCATCTGTAACTTCTAAGTAGGTCTACACTTTGTCATTTCTGTTTTTGCTGCTCAAAGGAACAAAAACCGTTTGGATTTGATGCTGTGTTGCTTCGTTACGTTGTGTGTTTACCATGTACTGAGTGACAAAGTACAGCTGAGAGTGGTTGAGCCACTGGCTGGTCTCCTCGCAGCTCTCCAGCATCTCCTCCCTCGGCGCAAAAACAGCCCGAGTTACTTTCCCAAAGCACACAGCCTTATGGGAAAACAGCGGCCGAGGCTCACTGGGCTTAAAAACAAACACTGAGCAAAAAGAAGAGAACTGATTAATGAAAAAGAAAAAAAAAAAAAAGAAAAAACAGGAACATATGAAAACTGATTTGTGCATTTAACAAGCATGAAACCATTAATGAATCTGAGTGAAACCATATTGTCTCTAAAATCAGAAAAACCCCCAAACTTGAGCAAACTCCAAACATCTCCACCCTCAGGACACCAGTTTGTTTCATTCTGTATCTTATGCTGGTTTCTGAATAATAATTCAAAGGTGGTTTGTGACAAAGAAGAAGATAATCCTTCATCCCCTCTGCAATAACTTCACTAAATAATTGAAAATGAACACATCGCTGTTTTTAACTGCACCCCCTCCTCCTTTTTAGCATGTTTGCATCTGAATGTTGTTTTAATGTGTTTTGTAGAAATGGGTTTTTTTTAGTGTTGTTGTATACGAGCCTGTCAAAGAAGAATTTCTGTCATTGATGACAGACAATAAAGTTTATCTTATCTTATCTTATCTTATCTTATCTTATCTTATCTTATCTTATCTTATCTTATCTTATCACTTGTGGCATCATGAATGGACAGTTACTGTAGTTCAGCTCAAGTGGGACCTCCTGCTACAAATGCCCAGCTAACTGTCGATTGAACACACCTTATTTAGTCTACACTGCCCTAAAAATGAATGCAGATTTTATAAAAGACTTCCAGTATGTGTCATGAAGATGACTTACAGTCAGTGCATCCAGCCTGAGAGCAGAAGGCAGCCATGTTTTCAGAGAACGGGTCAGAAAGCAGCAGGCTGACATCCATAGAGGTGCTCCACTCCACTACCAAAACAAAACCACTAATTAAATCTTATGGTTGAAGCACAAATCATATATTAAATTGAATGGGTGACCACAGGCTGCTGTCCTTACAAGAACAAGTGAGCAGGTTCCAGCAGCAGAGCAGGTTCTTGTCTGTGGTTCCCAACAGATACTTAGAACAGCTAAGTTGCCCAAAACAAAGATTCCTGGTGGAGAAAAAAAGTTATTCATCATTTCCCTGTGACTGTAAAGAATCCTAAGTGACTACAGTCATGCAGTGTAACCAACCAGCCCCTCACACTACACATATTTCACCGGATTAGCTTTGGAGGAGTTTGCCGCTTTGGGGGCTTCAAATGGTAACATACACACAGTCTGAACACCCACAAACAGCCAAATGGAAAGGTCTGGAATCTCTTATAGATTTCACAAGCTACATCCAGACTGTTCTGTCAATGAAAGTCCATTTGTTAAGCTTGTTTTATCATGTCTATCAGCAGATGAGCCAGTGAAACTCAACTAGTGAAGCTGTTCCGAGTGATGTCAGCACTTGACCCGGCTCTACATATCCATAGGTGGTAGTTGCATAAGGGGAAGTGGGCAGCTGTCACAACAGTTTTTCTTCTTTCATCTTTAAAGGGGACCAAATTCCCCGTCAGCTCCCAAATTCCATGTATCTGCTCATTCATTACTAAATGACCCTTTGCTAAGTTCCTCCCTAGAACGGCTGCTGCCCGGTCCTATATGAGCAACCGCAAGCTCTACTGTTATTCTGGATGTCTAACTATTTTAGACAGGATTACAGAATACCTAAAATCAATCAGCCATAAAGTATGGTACTCAGAAGAAGTCATTACACCTCTGAAATATGAGAGAGAAGCACAGAGAAAGGACTAAAATTATGCATTTCAGTAAAACACAAAATCATTCCGATAAAAACATTGTTTGCTTCAAGGTAATGTTGGCTAGCTTAAACAGTAGTTTGGAAACAAGAAAATATGTCTCTGCTTTGCAAAAATTGCCATTTCTTTAATCAGAGATAAAGGATTTACTGAGCCTCAGAGGGTGAACAATTACCCAACATAAAATTCAGAATGCTTTACAGTCTTCGACTGTGCCTACCTGCTTGCCGAGTTAACCAATAGTAGTTGGTGTGTCACAGTGGAGCGCACAGATGAGTTTTTAATTGATAAAATTAACACTATATTGTGTAGATCTGAAATGCATATTGTAGTCTTTTAATGTACTTGGTCCTAGTGTTTCAGAGGTTTTATTGCATACATTTCCTAATAATCTGTCAAATCAGCTCTGAAATGTATGTGACAAGGTCTGAAATTAGCATCTATTCCAGCTTTATTAGGAAGCTAATCAACATATCTGACTTGTAAATGAATGTGATCATGTGAATTATTCCAGGTGCACTGTTTATCCTTTGAGCTGTCATTTATTTAAGCAGAGATGACTGATATTTGTCATTAGCCACTGTCTCATCCCATTTCTGCCAAACACCCCTTCTCTACTACCTCTATTTGCCAATATGGCCTTTAGTATAATGGTCACTAGATGTATTTCCAACCAGCATATGAAGGACCTGAGGGGAAAGTTGGGAGAGGCAGAAAGTCTACAGTTAAAAGGAGAATTTAAATATTGGTGTTTGCTGGTTGACTTATGGGTTACATACACTTGACGGGCAACAGTGAGCTGTGGGGGTGGGACATCGCAAAGGACAATTCTAGTTTTATGTTGATGTTTAGAGAAATGTCAACTCATTCTTTCAAATAGTTTTGTTCCTGTTTTGCCTGCTGTAAAAGCTGAAGGTTTTTAGAAGAACTTTGAGGTTTCTAGTTCCTTTTTAAAAAAGTGGTACAGAAACTTGCAACAGTAGTTTGGTGTCCTGAATGACTCCTTCTACAGAGCTGAGAACATCTGCCAACATTCCTAAGACATAATCAGTGTTGCGAAACAACAGCCTGTCCCTGTGTTCAGTTGGTGGACACCAGCACCAAAAAAACACTGGTGTTCACATGGTGAAATGACATGGTCAAAGGAGCCAGGAAACTATTTCCTAAAACAGCTGTCTGCAATCATTGGATGCGTGTGTTTTCCTTTGGCTTTGTGTTTCTGTATTGAAGGTACATGTGCTTTTCTGCTGATATCACATACATATTTTATTTGAAATCTAAGATACAATAGTCATTTATAGTTTTGAAGGTGCAAAGACAAACAGTAATTTAACCCTGTGGCGTATTCTAGCAAACACACAAAGGTTATGTTCACACACATCGACACATCTTGTTCGTTGTTGAGGTCTAATCATGAAGCAACAACTATAACTTTAGAATGAAGTCAATTCGGACAAGGTAATACTATGGAGGACCGATCCTGCCATATTTAAAAATATATACAGAAATATAAAAATGGCTTTAGAAATTCATTTCTGTGCCATATATTTATTTTGTCCTTATTTATATTTTTCCTTCTTTCCTTCCTTCTTTAATTTTTATCCCTGTATTTCTTTCTGCGTTGCTTTTTATTTACATTTTCTTCAGTATTCCCCCATTTGCATCTTCTTCCTCTATTTATCCATATAATACAACATCTCCTCTGCTAATACGATTTTAGGGCTCACAGAGGGCTTTGACCCCTACTGTCAGGCTTTTGGTTGACAGTTGACTTGTTGAGTTTCTGTCATTTTTTCACCAGATAGCTCTACTGTAGATGTAATTAAAACATTATAATACCAGGACCGTCAAAGGATTTTCTTACACTAATGTTTCATAAACTTTAGCATTCCTTAATAACAGTCTGGCTTGTAGGGATAACCCAGACACATTAGCCGATGTTGGCAAAAACTCACTAATGGTTTGTTTGGTCTGTCTTAGCTTATCAATTAGTGAGTTTGTGTATTATGCAAAGTTACATTACTGTTATCAAAGAGCACTAGACACATTGAAATTTAGCAAGTGACTGAAATGACGTAAAACAGGGGTCCTCAACTAGTGGACTCCGGTCCAAATCAGGACTGTGAGAGGCTTTTCTCTGGACCATAAAGAATTTTTAAAGAAAAACAAAAACAAAACCAAAAAAAAAACATTTAATTAAAAAAAAAAAAGAGTATTTTTTTTAAATTGTCTTGTTGTTTTATTCTTTTATTTTTTTAACAGACACAGTGCTAGGCCGACTGTAATCCTATCGGGGTCCTAAACTGTGCAGGGGATGGTAACCAGTCTGGATAATTAACTTATACCCATGTACTCTCCAGTAACCTTCCGTGTTCCACTGGACAGTTCGTTTCTGGTCTTTGTGCACTTACCTCAGGACGACTGTTTAGGTTTGACATTCTCAATGCTTTAAACTTTTTGCCAGATTAAGGTAAAAGAAACAGTTTAAACTTGCATTTGTGCTTGTTTGGACCTCAGTTGGACAGGAGTGCTGACTTAGCAGACCTCTAGCATGAAGCTGAAGACCCCTGATGTAAAGTGTTAATTACCATAAAATTTCCTACGATGATTTCAGTGGGTTCTTAGTTAGTGTTAACTAGACATGTTTCACATATGCTCTTCCCCAGCTCCACCCTCTTGTCCAAATATGGTAAAGATGTTGAAATTATGCACCGATACTTTTGTTTAAAATGACAATTTGGACAACACACTTTAACTACATGGTAGCAGATTAAAGTGAACCAGAACTCACTGCAATGCAGCTACAGCCAAAGGATTCGCAAATATATCAGTTTATACCAAAACAGCAAATGTCTGCAGTAATGCAGATGCACTGTCGCATTTCTAAATGGCAAAGGTGAAAGTGCAAAACTTCAGGCTTCAGAACAGAAGTCCACAATCACAGTGGCCTCATTCATTTCTTTTGTACAGCACATGGGTCTAATAAACATGCAAAGTAGGATCATTTGTAAAACACCACTACAACAACCTATTAAATAACAATGTGGGCTCAAACACTGAGCTTCAATGTAATGCTTATCTGATTACATTTAAAATGAGCAGATATCCCTCTTCCTGGTCTGTACTTTAGTTATGCTGTTTGTTAACTATTCACTAAATTACTTGACACTCCAGAATCAGTATGTGTACGCATGTTCAGTTCTGACCTGATGGCTCCTGGCGGTTGGGACAGAGTTGTCAGGAGTTCCCAGGAGGCCGGGCTCCACACAGTCACCACCTCCTGAAAGCTGACGGCCAGCAGAGAGCCATCAGCTGAGAAACAGCAGCATTCTGGTACCAGGCTGTGATAGGCTCCGACAAAATCACACGACCAGGACGGACCTTCATCTGAGTGCCCGATGAAGAGGAAGGAATGAGGGGGACAGACACAAAGAGCATGGGATAAGTACAGTGTAAATTATGCCTTCACTTAGCTCAGACTCCATGGAAACACCTTACATTCAAACTAATATGCAGGGATGCTGGTGATTCCTCAGATGTGAGAAGATTACAAATGTGCTAAATTACAGTCAAACAAAGAGCTTTGGATTTAACGACCTATGTTCACATACAGACTTCATATAAGTTATATGAAGCATTTTACTTTGTAGCATTTTAAAATCACTTTAATCCTAGAGTGTGTGGTGTCGTTTTTTTTTTTATTTTTACTATAAATACATCTCTTCCCGAGCCAGTAAATAACATTTATTTTTTGAGGTGAACCAACATCTTTGGAATCCCATTGTTTCTGTCTAGAATTTGAGAATTCATTACCATAAAACTGGCCATTGCACTAAATGAGTTTGATATGAGATGTCATTGCATGTAATTACAGCAATAAAAATAATAATGGATTGGATTAATATAGCATTTCTAGGCACTCAAAGTGCTGTACATTGAATCCACTATTCATTCACTCTCACATTAATACACTGGTGGTGGTAAGCTACATGTGTAGCTGCCCTGGGGCTGCCAATCTGTGCCAACAGCCCTGCCGACCACCACCAAACATTCATTCACATTCATACACCAGTGAGAATAACACTGGAGGCAAGTCTTCTGCCCAAGGGCACAACGGCACGACTGTGACAGAGCAGGATTCAAACAGCTGCCCAACAAATACGGAGGTTTGAAAGAAAAAAAAAACAACTATTAATGCTCATTTTAAGACACTTATAATCACTACATTGCTTCCTGTGTTCAGCTTCTCAAATGTAAGGCTGTGGTGCTTCCTTTGAGTTATTCGATCTCTCACTAAAATAAGCATTAATATGTTTTTAGACAAATAATGTGCATGCAATGTCTCCTTTGATTTTTATAACAAAAATATTTTATGAAGCAAACAATGAGCAGATTAATCAGTAATAAAATAAGTAGCACTAAAAATAATCATCATTTGCAGCTAATAAAGAGGTCACCAAAGCAGCATCAGCCCCAGGGCATGTGCTCTTCTCTTGTGACTGATAGAACTATTCTCAGTCTAAAACTGAGAAACAAGTTGTTCTGCCTAAAGATCAAAGTGGACTTTAAACATGGTCAGAAAAGTCAAAATGTGCAGTGGTGCAGAGACAAAGCACTTCAGACCACTGGTACTGCTCAGCCAAACTTTGTGAAAGCCCAGCATAATGTGAGCTTACCCTCTGTGTGGGCGGCTGGAGCCAGCTGCCAGGCTTTGAAGTGCCCGTCCTTGCTGACGGAGACCAGCACGGTGGTCTGGCTGTCGGTGCTGTGGCAGAAGCACATGGCTGTAATCCGGGCCTCGTGGGGGGCTGAGATGGTCGTGTTCAGCATAAAACTGCAGGTGATGTGGTATTCGTTCCAGGGCAGAGCAGAAAGAAAAAACACTATTATTACACTTTTCCAACATTAATACACTTTTGGGGCCAATAAAAAAAAAAAAAAAAGTACAGGACACTTATAAGAAAGGGAAGCTGGTTCACCTCTGCGTCTGCTCATCAAATGCCCAAAGTTTCAAATTCAGCTCTAGTTCTGCAGCCTTCTGTTTCCTTTCTTCCACTGTTGCCAGCCAGTTTCCACTGGCATCGAAGGCCGCTTTGACCACCTCAAACTGCTCCAGGCCCGACTGATGAATGTACTCCTGCTGTACTATGTCCAACTATTACAAAGACATAACAACATCTGTGGATTACACTTCAAAGCACAGTCAGATCAGTCCCATCTCCAAAGATCTGTTCGTAATTTAATTAACCCTATTTGTTATCATCCTGCAGAATATGGGAGTCGGGCGCTTACATTGTACAGGAGTTTGTCTCTTTGGAGGGAGTAAAACTGCAGGTGTCCAGGTTTCCCGTTCAGCACCAGGGCTTTGCTACGTGGATCCACCATCAAGTCTGTCCTCACACTGTCTCCTGCAAGAGGACAGAAGAAAAAGCAATGGAAAATCTGTTCATAAATGGGAAAGGAGAAATCTGACAAAAGCCCTTACAGCGACTTCATGATTTATTTTGGTCTTTTTTTTTTTCAACGGTTTTATCTAATTAAACAGTTCTTTAAAAAAGGTACATCCCCACAATTTTCACTGCTTATCTCAAAAGTCAAGGAAATATGAGATATATTAGATACTAGTTCAAACTAATGCAGCAGCACTAAAAACTGTCCACCTCATACACTGATGAACAATTCAACACGACAACGTATGAGATGTTATCTGTTTATTGTTTGATATTCAGGTAAATGTCCAAGTCTGTTTAAATGTGTCATTCTCTTCAAAATCCCAACTTTATACTTTGGGTATATAACACAAGAATGGAGGAAAAAAGACAAATATCTAATCAACGTGTTGCTGACCACCAATAAAAAAAAAACTAGGATATGGTTGATTCAAGAAAAGCCATCCCTGTCAGCATAGATGGACATCTACAAAATGGAGAAAATACCTGCATTGGTTCAAGATGTACAAGTCAGTGGAAAATTAATAAAAACAAAAAATTTATTCAATCTGCTGACTCTGACAAAAGTAATTGTTGAAAATGTAAATTAGTGCTTAAAAATGTACATACATGCACCACATTTATATAGGTTTATGCTCCATCTATAATGCACCGTCTACACGCTGCTGCCACCTTCTGACTGTACTCACCTTTGACCAGGCCCTGAATGACAGCAGACACTTGAACAGAACTCCTGATGATTGTGATTTCTACAACGAGAAACACAGATATTAATGCTAAAAACAGTATCAAGTCTTTAACATAATGCAGTGTCTTCTATGGAGTAAATGATTATCGCATCAAGTACATAATGTCTCGGTCTTTTGGAGGACACGGCTTGCGTTTCCCTCGTCTCAAACCCTTCTCCTCACAAAGACATTCATTCATTTTAGAAAGGCCTGCATATCAATGGTTCTTGAGTTACACTGATCTACAATTATTCAGATTATGATAATATCATGAAAACAGGTGCCATGGAAAGTATATTCCTTTTGGATATTCTGAATATTCTGAGGATTTTTTTTCTGAAAAGAGCATTTTGCATTTAAGATGTGGAATATGCTAATATGACTAGTTTAATGCAGATTCTTTCTACATGTATACAGTGCATTTGGACATGACAGAAAAGTCCACATTTCTGGTTAGAAGGAAGAACTTGCAAACTATTAAACATTACAGAAGAGATGAACAAACTTACAGATATGGGGAAATATCAAAACTTTTCCAGACAGTGTTGGAATAAAAGAGGGATGCTGAAAACACAGAGTGGAATGTCTACCACCAGTGGGAAAACTGAAAATATTTTTTAATTAGAGTATGCACAGCTGCATTTATACAGGAATATTAGCAGAATAATCATTTTTATTAGCCTATTACTAACCACATGAAGAGCTTATAAAGAACTTTGTCTTTTCCAGAATTAAGGAAAATACAACCATATTATGTGCATGTAAACATGTTCACTGTTCAGTTAGTCGACTTTGACTTGCAAGACTTTGTGTAACAGTGTGACAGGGTTTTTCCTTCATGAAAAATCACCACACTCAAGATGGACTCAACAACTTGCATAAAACAAAAATGGAAAAGAGAAATGAACAATGTAATCACAAAGGACGTGGACAATGGCATGCAAAGAAAATTTTTCATCAAACTCCAATACATGACATGACTTTGGTTGGAAAAAGCTTATTTGTGGTTTTATTACACCTAACAAGTCAAAATTCAGTGCTGTATCTGCACAGGGCTGGAGAGAGCATGGGGAGGTTACAGCAGATCATGGGCACAGTTTTTGGTTGTGCCCACTCCTTCAGCCCTTCTGGTTGGAGGTAACCAAAGTAATATCAAAAACACTGGGCTTTAACATCAGCGGCTCATTTACAGTGCTAGATATTGGTTGCTTCCCAGATGAACTGGATTCAAATGATGTTAACCTCCTAAAAATTCTGTTGACATTTGCTAAAAAATCCATAACAAAATGCTGGCTATAGAAGGAGCCATGTGCAATGAGTCTTTTTATTTCTATCGGGGCTGGAGTTAAAAACACATCTACACATGTCAGCATGCGCCTTCGTCAGGGTGTTGACAAAAAAGAGGAATACACTAATCTATACTCACAGGACTGAAGGTGTGGCAGCCAGTGAGCAAAGTGTAAAAAGTTTTTGGCCACTAGATGGGAGTAGTTAGCCATTTTCTTGAATTTCAAGGACAAAATATGTTGAAACAAGGAGAAAAAAAAACTGAAAAATATAATAATACTAAAGTTCTACACTCAAAGGCAATGAAAACACAACACTCTAAATTTTGGTTTATTTTTGCTCAGGACCGGAGTAGTCAGATTCGAGGTCTTAAGTGACCATTAGGGTCACAATGTATACCTCATTACACATGAATGACCGTCATGTAGCTGAACAGTGGGAGTTGTACTCTCATCAGTCCATATTGAGTAAAACATATCAGATTAAGAGTTGTGCAAGTACAGTGAGAAGTGGTTGTCTTCCCTATATAAAGGCATGATAAAAGCCACACAGAGAACATTTTTAAGTGTCATAATGCCACATCTGTCGACTGAACAACAGAACAGGGCCCTGGGTATGCTAAAGGCGGGAGTAAGTGCCCGGCAAGTGGCTCACTGTTTTGGGTGTACGTTCAGTCTCACCAGACTGATATAGCAACACCATGAGCTCTTTCATCAGAAGTACCCAGCCAGACCTCAAACCAGGCACAAACTCCAGAAATAAGAAAATTAATTTGAGTCACAAGAATAGTTGAATCCAAACTGGTGCTGCGCATCTGAGTGTAAGTTTGAAGACATTATTTTGAACTCATAAATAACACGATAAATCAAAATCTTCATCCAGGCCTGGGTGTTCTATGGCCTTAAGAACATAAATCCAATAAGCTTCTCTTCCTTTGAGGCGTTGGATTCTGTCCCCACCCCTGGTATCTAATGTAATGGCTTCAATGCCAGAAACCTTCAGAGCCAAGTAGGGCTGGGTATCATGGCCAACTTCCTTAATTGATTCAATGTTGATTCATAAGGTTCTGAATCGATTAATCACGATTAGATTCAATCCGATACCGATTCCATTCAGTATTAATTTATTGATTCAGATTCATTTTGTGATACCAAAGTACAATTTTGAGCTGTAACCTGATTATTTGAGTATCGCAGCCATGCAACACATCAGTAATGGTATCAATATTGATATTAGAAAGGAAATAAATATGACATTTCACCAGTAAATAACTGAATCTGCCCTGAAATAATCAACGGGACAGAAACATTACCATGTTTCTACAGTGGCTCAGAACGGACTTCTTCATCTTTATTCTGTTTTATGGCTGGTGGCTTCTAGCCTTAAGGTGCATTACTATTACCCTGGGGTGCCGCTATTAATTTTGGCCCTCCTGAAACATAATCATGTTGGGCCGTTAGTACAAGAAAGTCACTGGGGTGGGGGGTAGTGGTCCGTGACTGCCACTTTACTATTCCCCTAAGTCCACGATCAGTCATAAATGATCACCTATGGCTGATCCAAGTTAATATTCCTAGAATGACCGGCTTCCGTGACCCGCCTCAGAGAGCCTCTGCTGACCAGACGGTTCCTCCACACTGTGGCTTCAACTTTGAGGTCAGGAGGACCTCCAGCATTGGGTTTTTTCCCACCCTTCCACTGCATTCCTCCTGTGACAGAACTGTCGCAAGTGAGATCGAAATGCCCCGTTTCCCCTGGGGGTGCGCAAGACAGAGCCGGCCGAGGCCGTATCCAGGTCAGGTACTCACCGTCCTGCTCTGAAAAATTTATCTCATCCACTATTAATCAATTACGCAAAATTAAAATGAAATTGATCAAATTTTTTTACCCAGACCTACAGTTGAGTCATTTCCCTGATGAGTCTCCACAAAATGTTTAGCCAAAGGGTAATGGGCTCTATGCTCAGCCCCACTACTTCCTGAACTTCAGGTGGATCCTTTATTTCCTATCTTTCATTATTGGACACACTAATTAATCCAGGTGTGCCGAATTAATCAGTTTGTCACAACAAGAAGTAGCAGGTACACCTGGATTACTCAGTGTGTCCAATAACGAAAGACAGGAAATAAAGAAGCCACCTGAAGTTCAGGAAGTAGTGAGGCTGTGTATGGCCCGTCTACTTCCCATAGCAATAGAGATTCCTAGACTGAATGGCACACCAATGTTCAGCCACTCTATCTCTGAGCCTCCTTTTAGTTAGACCAACATAAAAAAATTTAAAAAACCCATAAAAAATTTAATTTTCTAATCAAATAAGTGCCTGGATTTTTGTCTTTTTCCAATAATATCATCTATTGTCCATAACACTAATTTTTTTTTTTGCTATATAATCCAGCATAACAAACATTTAAACACCCAAACCTTATTTTGTTTGGCCCAACATTAAATATCTGACTAAGGTAGACACACCTTCAGTGTCACTACAATTAATAAATATTACAGATGTGGCTCCAAATAATTACATAGATTAAATACAAGGCTACATCAGATTGGGTATTACAGGGTGCAACTCCTTACTGTTGTCAGAGTGGGATGTACAGAACAGAGCTCCATCAGGTGAGACAGCGATGTGTGTGATGGCGGCTCCCAGGCGAGGCAGGAAGTCTCGCTGGCTCTCCTGATTGTATCGCCACTGGACAAGCACCGACTCTATGCCTCCACTCAGCAGGTTGGTGCCTGGAAAAACAAGTGTCAGCTCAGGTAGGATGTGGGTCTTTGTTAACCATAAGCTACCAAATCTGACGTAACTATAATGCATCTCTCTTTTTAAAGGTGCGGCAGTGTTGTCTACCTTCTGGGGTGAAGCACAGTGAACTGACAGCGCTGTGGTGCCAGTGAAGGGTGGTGTACGTGTACTCCTTCTTGTGATTGAAGTTTCTCCTTGATGGGAAAGGATATATCAAAATGTGGCCTCTTTCACAGTCCCAAACGGCTATAATCTTCCCTTTTATAGGTATGAACATGCACATGAACACCCCATCATGTCATATTTTCTACTCAAGAACTGGGAAAAAATTTTGATTGATGAGCTGCCGAGACGAAAATAACCTTCGACCTTTTCAACATGGTGGACATCAACCAGGGATTCATCACAAATGATAAACAACACTTTTATTAACAGTCTGCTGTTAGCTGATAATTTCGCATATGTATAGTATACACAATTTGCATAATATAAAAAAAAAAAAATGCTGTGGTGGATGAATTAACAAGTTCAAAGCTGTTTACCCAAGTAGCAGGTCATGATAAATTGTGTTAGCCATTTTTCATTTTGCTATGACAGCAAAAGCATTTGAACACAACGCACTCATAATTCTCTAATTTACAAGTGGAAAGGATTATCTTCCCAGATAGCACATGAAAGCAGCATAAACTGCAATGAATCATTCCCACACTGCATGAGTGTCCATGGTTCAAAGCAAAGTTTCACTCACCACAAGCGAATCTTGCCATCTTCATGTCCAGTGGCGATGCAGTCATCTTTTGGATGACAGGCTAAGCATGTGAATGTGTTCTTGCCTCCCTTCTTGTTGTCTTCTTTGAGGAAAAACCTTTTTCCAACCACAGAGGACACAGGTCATTTTTCAGTTCAGAGAAGACAGCAGCTGAATTAAAGTGTTTATGTGTACGTTTATGTGCATATTTAAAGCTGTGAACCATCTGTGATATACCATGTGTGTGAATACAATGTGAGGAATGACGTTTTATTGAGTTTCCATCTTCAGGAAACCTCATCTTATACCAGAGACACCCCCTGCCAGGGCTCACCTGTATGTCTTTTGCTTTTTGAAGAAGTAGACCTCTAACTGCAAACCTTTGGCTGAAGCAATGTACTCCCCCTGTGAGAATGACATCAAGGATACAACTGAGGATTATTTCATAATTTTTTTTATTTTGCTGAAATAAAGGGTATCATTTATAATTCCCTAGAATCATTTTGGAGAGTAAAAATGATCATTGTGACTCCTACAAGTGCCCATTATGATTTCTACAGTCAAAGTTTTTAAACTCGTATCTGTCCAGTAGCAGCAGAATCAGTTGGTGGACATCACTATGGTTGAAGGTAGTGTGATGTGATGGTGTGTTGGTTACCCCTCTGCCAAACGATGTGGCTGCTGGGTTGGAACTGATGTCACTGAGCACAGCAGATAACTCCCGGGCTTCCACCAGCTGATCTCCGCTCTGTGGTAAATGCACCGCAACCAGCTGGAACTGTTCTGGAGACACACACATCATGGCAAACATCAGCCTGTTGCACATTCTTATACCATGTCACAATAATGTGCATGGTTTCCAG
>JAPTYQ010000015.1:5115362-5135730 GCA_029814465.1 Ostorhinchus cyanosoma | reverse complement strand
CACACACACACACACACACACACACACATATTCTGATTGTCTGTGTCTTCTCCATTTCACTTTTTTAGTCTCAATTTAAAACAAAGCACGTTTTCACTGATGTGACCTCCTTTCTCCAAACTTGATGACTGTCATAAACAACTTTCACTTTAATATGCACAGTATTAAAAAAAAACAAAACAAAACACAAACAGAGCACTGGCAGCAGACTGTAAACAAAGTCACTGACTATGGAACTAGCATCAAAACTCTAGACAGGTATGACTTGATAGATGATCATTTTTTGGTCTGCTGTTTGCCTGTGTAGAAACCCCTTTATTTCACACAAATCCATGTCAGTATAAGACTAAACATTAAACTAGATTTCATAGTTTAGGTGCTAATTGTTTAGTCATAAATATTGTTATTTTCTTGCAAAAATGTAAGAAATATATTTTTACATATGAAAAATGTAATTGCTTAAGATCAGGAAGTCTCACATTATATCAAACTGAATTTAATAGAGGTGTATTATTAGTGAGAAATGATTTAGGAATAATGTGGCACAACACCAGCATGTTTAACACTGACCAATAACCCCACCTGAGTTGGTTAGGTTGCACAATTGCAAGAAATTCATCAATACAAACTGGGAAAATTGTGCTAAAAGTCAAATTATACTTGAAATAAAATGTTGGTGAATTACATCTGAATTATATCATTTTTTACTCTAGTTTGGTTGTTATCTGACTCATCCAAAACTCCTTTTTGTATTAATGAATGTGAAACAAATCGTGTTAGTGTTGAAGGAAACATTAGTCCTCATTTTCTTAACTGTGTGCCATAGATCTGTGACAGTTGCAGTGTTTTCCATTCATTTATCCAGACTGTGATAACATAATGTGTTTAACTGGAGTTTAATAAACCAAAAATTATTCTGCACTCTGAAGTTGTATTTTGTGCTGTTGTTTTGGTAAAACATCTGTGTAAGACAGTCTTCCTACACTATGTTTCATTTGGCATAAACATCATAAACTGACGTACTGTAGATCTATTTGCTAAACTACAAACATTAATGCTACAAACAAACTACAATGCAACACATTCTGTAAAACACCCTAATAACTCTGGTACGCAGAACATTTAAAATGAATATTTATGGGGCAGAATTTATTACCTCCACCAAGGAACAACGGAGGTTATGGTTTAATTGGGGTTCATCTGTTTGTTTGTTTGTTTGTTTGTCTGTTTGTTTGTCTGTTTGTTTGTCTGTTTGTTAGCAACATAACTTAAAATGTTATGGAAGGATTTTCATGAAATGTTCAGCAAATGTTAATATTGACACAAGGAACAGATGATTACATTTTTGCCTTGGCGGAGGTCTGCGCTCTCTGAGTGCTTTTCTAGTTAATTTATTTATTTAGTGACATAATCTGTACAGTTGGTGTCACAGTGATGCAGTGGTTAATACTGTGATCTCAGGATTCTCTGCAGTCACAAATCCAAAAACTGCACCACAATAGACTGATTAGTCAAAGTAAATTGTCCGTAGGTCTGAATGTGAGAGTGAATGGAGTTCATATGAAAATTAAGTTCTACTTTATGTATGTTTGCATGTATTAGGGGTTGTATTGGTACAGAAAAATTTGGGCTTGGTACATGGGTCTTCGGTTTGATACATTTTGGATATGTTTTCTGTTCAGTGAAAGAGACCAGTGGGGGGTTCTGAAACTACTGAAAACCAATAGTGAAACTTAACAGGCTTTGAACGTTCTGTGCCTGTTGTCTTCTCTGTTGTCATGTTTACCCCCCCAGCCTCAGAGTAAAGTCTCAGGGGTTTTTCAGAAGCTCGGGGCATCGCTGCTCATACTTCTGCTTCAAGGTTCATGTGGAAACTTGAGGCCAGAGTTTGCATTCTTCATATAAGCTACATGTATTCATTTGGTACATCTCCGTTATTGTATCAAAGGCCCCAAACAGAAACAGTTCAGTACCGTTACACTGTTCGTATATATGTATGTATGTTTGTGCATGTTTATAAAAATGACAAAAAACTGAAATGCATGCCGTCCTATAGGTTCATCATATAGATGTTAAAGATTAAGAGATCATAAGGATTAAAGATAAAAAAAAAAAAACCTATTAAATTCACAATAACATCTAATATGATCTAAAATTTACAAAATTATTGGTTTGTGAGAAAAGTGACTGGAGATGTTGCTACAGGCTCTACATTCTGTTCACTAAACAGATATAAAGTTTTCTGTCTTTTCTTACTTGAACCAAAGTTAATAATGACCAAACTTATGAATCTCTAGAATCATAGCCAGGAAATCCTCTCTACTGTACAACCAGACTAACTATCCAAAACATTTGGAGAATGTTTGGTGACATCAGAGACCGGATACAAATGGCTCACAGTGACACTGATGCACACAGGTTAACCACTGTGTTTTCATCCAAATTGCAATCTTTCATCTTTAGTCAGAAAATTATTAGAAATATATAGAGTGTTTATTTAAACGTACATTCTGAATTTGCAAAACAAAATACTTTTTGTTTATTTTCTTACAAATAATAGAGTGAAACATGTTTTGTTTGTTTGGCTGGAAATTACCTCCAAAAGTTTCAGCACTTAATGCATCTGCTCTTAGTAAAATGCAGTTTTTAGTTGTATTTAAGTCATCCACAATAGGGAGAAGTTCTAGTGTTATCTGTGGCGCATGTATACTGGAGGTGAGAGGAAATTAAATTGTTATATGGCTGCAGTTTCAATTTGGTGGATGAATCAAACATGCATCTGTTTTTTATTTTCATGTTGTTGTTTCTATATTTTATGAATATGTATAAATGGATCAAAATCATTTGCCTTATTACAATGTTATGGTCTGGAGGTGATTTCACCAGCATATAAAGTTTGCTACAGGATGTTTGGTTGCGTTGGAAATGGAAAAGACTAAATGTTTTGCAGAACCGAACTGTGAGGCTCACACCGCTGTTTCCTGTGTGTCTGTAAGTGTCAAAATCAACTGCACAAAGAGGAAGTAGTGACTCCAGTGTGGTAGTTAGGGGTGTTTGTGGTTTGTTGTTGTTATATACATTTGAGTGAAATTTTTATTATTGATCTATGGAGAAGGGAGAGGACATGACAAAACCATGTTCTCTAGGAAAACCTCAAATGCACAGAAAAAAGATTTACATTTTATTATATGATCATTGTCAATGATAGTTAAGTATTCATGTCTAAAACTGCCACATGTAAACATCAAGAATTCCATGAGATGCCTTTGATTTGAGTGTCAAATGTAAAACACTGAATATTCATATTATTTCATAACGTCCTGGTTAGGTTTACAGGAAATTGTGATTAAATGAAGCAGTGCCACCTGATACCAGAGCTAAAGACCATGGTTTTTTGAAAAGGGCAGCGTGTAGGTGTGTTGCATCCTCAGTCATCATTCTACCGGCGACGCTGAAACATCTTAGTCACAACTGGAGGCGAGACAAAATTTCCTCTTCCCACAGAAAAGCTTTTTAAACTTTTCTTGAATAGGCTGTTTATGTTTTTAAAGCTGATGTAGAGGCAGGAGTGCAGCTAAGGGAAAGTTTGTGGCTGCCCCATATTCACTACTAAAGTCACAGTTTAGGATGGATTCAACGGAACCAATTAAAACAGGAAATTAGTCACAGAAAACTGAAGGGCAAATGTACATCAAACAAACTGACAAACACAGCCTTTACTGTACAATTATTATTATATACATTTATTAGCTTATAATGAAAGGTTCAATGTGTAATATTTGTATAACTGTTTTGGTCTGGGAGCTGTTTTTTTTTTTTTTTTTTCTTGACATTAGTTAACTCCATTTCTATCTACTGACTTGCAGACGCCCATGATAACAGACTGTTCAGTGATTTCTATCGAGACAACTCCGGTTTGTTTTTGCTCAAAAATGATTGCACCCCTCCCAAGGTATTCTCTTCCAGACGACTAAAACTAAAACTACTGTAATGATTCAATTTTTCAGAAAGTTATTATGTTTAAAAAACACAAATAATGCATCATTGACTAAAATGAAATAAAAACAGGATGGCAGTCATAGTCTGAACACTAAGGACTAGTGAAATACACACAGCAACTAAACAAAGGCTGTTTTTTAACAACTTATATCTAATACAAAGGCAAAATGAGTCTACTATATTGACAGAGTCAGTACTAAATGAAACTAAATTTAACTCTATTGTGTGAAAACTGACTGATTACCCCTCTATGTCATACATCCAGAGTAAGAGAAAGGTTTATGTTATTGATGTGTTATATGTACAAAGTCTTTTGTTAGATTCCCCAGGACGGGAACGCCACATGAGGAAGGAACACTAGTGTTATACTTTATTTATGGCTATAATTCAGCATTCGACAAAATCCAGCTAATGTCACTTATGTCTTAATAAGCTACTATTGTATAGTGAAATATAACGTGACTGTAGAGTTTTATTAACTTAAATTATTGAACAGAAACAGACTAAAGGGGAAAGTCGGATGTTTGACTTAGTGATAAACGTTTTGTTGTGCATATTAGCAAACTGAGTATCAGGATCTCACACAGTTTTCTTTTTCCTGTCTCATCACCTTTTTGCACTTTAGTCTAAAATCTTTTTTTGCCTGTTAACTGATGAAAGCTTTACTGTGTTCCTTCCTCTGTGGGTATCACATCCCAGCATACAATATTTTCCCTAACAGAAGGAATTAATGTTGCATAATACTAGACCTTTCAAAAGTACAGGATTTAGAAGCTTGCTTCAAAATCCCTGAAAAGCACAAACTGACACTAGACTGAAATGAAAACTAAACTAAAACCGGTCATTTCTACATAATTACAAGTACTTGTAAGTAAATTAACTTCATGTACTTACAAGTACAAGTAGAAAAACTACATAAAAAGAGTAACTGAGGAACTACATGGCAAAAAACATATTTTGGAACCCCCCCCCCCCAATCTTTCTTCTGGGAAATCAATTCTAAGAATCTCTTTTCCATTTTTTTGCCAATAACAAAAATAATCCTATCAAACATGTTTTTCTTTAGAAAAATATGTTATTTTTACCGGTAAGAAGTTAGACAGCAGTTTGCAACAGAGGAACAAGATATTGTTTTTGTTACCTGCTAACAAGCACATTGTGCTTTAAATTAGCCATTTTTTGTTTGTTTGTTTGTTTGTTTGTTTAGGCAAAGCAGAATGTGTTCTCTTCATTGGCAGATTGTTTTTTTGTTTTTTTTTAACTAATGCAAGATAATTTACTTATGTTTTATTCTAGTTTGGCAGATTTTCTGCAGCTTCACTACTTCTTGTTTCTATTGTCCATTAAATTGATGTAAACAGTAATTTGTGATATGCTCAATTACTATTACTTATGTAATCTGTTCCATTTATAAATGATCAACTCACCCTCAAACATATGGTTAAAAGTTCTAGTGTCTTTGGAAAGCTGTCAGAGATCTGAGCGCTCCTATTACTATACATCATTTGTTTATACTTTTACTCTAAAGTCGTCTTTTCACCACAGTCAAGTTAAACCTCATTCCTTTGCTGTAATCCTTCGAGCATTTCCAGTAAAGATCGGTCAGAAAGTACTTCTTGTTATTCAGCGTTAGTTTTACATGACTGAAAAGATAAAGGGCGTTATGAAAATGAAATCAAAACATTAAACGCAGCCATGTTTTTCATTGTACAGAGATTTTTAATCATAACAACAATAAGTCTAAATGTTATCTTAGTATTTAATACTCAGGTGTTTTTCTAACTTGTAGTTTTTGTGGTGTTTCTGTGCATGTAAATGTGACCCCACAGGTGAAATACACAAGTAACCCAGCCCTCATGGCCAGAGTGATCTCCACCTGTCTGAGGGAAGAGCGCCGTATCCTCTCCAGCACCTGCACACAGGAACAGGTTTGTCACATGGCTGGAAAGTCCCTGTGTCTCTTTATTAGAACATATTGGGAAATCAGAGCTGCTACCAGGAAGCATTTATTGTGCTGTCTTTTGTACACTCCCACATTCCCACAACCCCATTCACCTCCCAAGAAACACTGTGTCCTGCTGTGTTCCGGTGCTTTATTAACAGTACATAAGGAAAAATCTGGTTTGTGTTGTGTTGCACTGATGCCAGGAAGCAGCTGCCAAATGAGCAACTAATACTCACACTGGACTTTTAGTAACTAAAGGTTCAATATGTAAGAATTGTTGTGTGTGCTCGTGAAAACTACCTTCACTGACGAGTTCTTCAGTCCATCTCATCGGTTCTTTTACCGTGAATACAATGTACAACACTTGCTAGTTAGTTTAGAAATGGGTTCCAAACAAATAAGAACACATTGCAGTTCAATTAAAAGGCTGTGGTGAGAAGGTCTATACGAAGATAAGACTTTATTGATTCCACATTTAAGAAAGTTATTGTCAGAAGTGGCTTTTGAACCCACATCTCCATTCAGAGCCCGGAAACTGCATTCCACAGGACTGTACTCCTTTGAGTCTGGGATTGAAGAGCGCTCTGTCATCCTGTGCAGGCTATGCTTTAACAATGACAGGAAACAGGTCACTTTCTGACTCAAGGAGTTATGGTCGGAATGGTTGAGAATGTCATTTGGATAGATGAAGGTAGATTAATAAAGTCTAAATAAAGTAAAAACATATTGATATTGCAATTTGATTTGACTGCTAAGAAATATTTGAACAAAATTATCGTTTTGATGTATTTTCACTCATATGCATCCTTCAGATATGATTTCATGTTGCAAGAATTTGATACTCAAACAGTAAAAGCTCTTGGGAAAAAAAGGACATTTTTCTCATGATATGAGTGTGAAAGATTTAATTTTAATGTAGAATGATAAGAAAATAGATGATTTATGAAGTATTGGATTCAGTTTTCACTTGGGGGACTTGGGGATGAAAGAATCGGTCAATAAAAGTCTGTAAATTAACTTCTCCAATTGGATTTAATGTGTCAGAGAAGGAGGACACTGGAAGAACCATGTGACACTGAAATTGGAAATCAGTTTCAGTGAACCATCTCATTCTTAACCATCTTTGTTTTAACGTTGATATAAATCAGTAATAAAATGTGTCCTTTTGTCACAATGCCAAAAATATGTTGTTAGTTACCCAGACACATTTGAATGAAAATCTGAAAACTATAGAAAATTAGACTTTAAAATTATGTAAAAATAAGGATGGCTGATGTGCGGCTTTATGTTATAGCCTTTGGAAACAGCAAAAAGCGTTTTAACCATCAAACAAAAGATTCAAGGTCCTTTAATGTCATTCAACATATAATATTAACAATGAAATTATGATCCACAGGATCAGCAGCGAAGTGGACATTTTAAAAAGAACCACACGCATTTGAATGAAAAAAATAAAATAGAAAAACACGCCTTTAAGATAGAAAAACAACAAAAGCAAAGCACAGATGGTGATAATGAATAAACATGGAGGAGGAGAAATGACTGGAATGTAAACAGAATTGAGAGCTGAGTTCACCACAGAACGTCAACACGACATTTAATACTATAATACTTTTTGTTTTGTTCACAGTATTAACTTCTCCAAACTGGGTACATGTCATATGAAAAGTGTAACCTCCAGCGTCAGATACTATTACCGTCATTTTTTATCTTTCATTTTCCTGTAATTTTTCTCATTTCTAAAAGTTATTGATTTTAATTTCAGACGTCAGACGATAATAATCTGTATTAGCTGAACCTGAGTGACAGCCATGGTCCTTAGAGTGTTAGGGGAAAAGTTCCAAACACAAAAGGCATGAAAATATATTTAATCCCACCATGCACTTTTACATCATTCAAGTCATGTATGTTTGCTGAAACAAATCTCTGACTCTACTTTGCACTTTAAACCGACCCCTCACTATTGAAATAAGGTAAAGTTTAAAGGTTGAGTCTGTCGGCCTGATGCGTTCACGTGTCTGTCTTGTGAAGCGTGTGTTGGAGTTTGTGTTGAATTTGCAGATAAATCCTTTTCCAAGATAACAGTGGCTGGTGTTGTACATTGTTGTTAAGGAGCAGCGTAGAGAAGCACTAAAGTACTGTGGTGAGACTCTTCAGCACAGTCACAGAAATGTTGAGGTGAAGATTATGGTCTGTGCTGCATTAGAACAGAGGTGTCAAACTCATTTTAGTCCAGGGGACACTTACACCCTAATATGATCTGAAGAGGGTCAGACCAGAAAAATGATAATAAGAGAATGTATAAATAACATCAACTCCAAATTTTCTATATGTTTTAGAGTGAAAAAAGTAAAATTACATGATGGAAATGTTTACATCTACAAATTTTCCCTTAACATACACTAACAACAATAACATGAACAAGTATGAGCAAACTAGAATTTATTAAGAAAAAAATAAGTGCTTTATTAACAATTGTATGCCTCAGTTTGTTGTATACATGTGAGCATTACAACTTAAAGATCGCAATGAATCTACAAATTCACAAAACACTTAGTAGCAGGTATAATATTGTTAAAATCACACTTACTTCACTTAGGATATTTCAGGTTGTTCCTATTTGTTCATGTTAGTCACATTTTTTTGTGAAAGGACAGTTCGTAAATGTAAACATTTTCATGCCATGTTACATTTTTAACACTAAAAGGAGAGAAATTTGGAGTTGGCAGTTTTTATAGGTTATGGTAGTATTTTTCTGGTTCAACCACCTTGAAATTAAATTCGACTGAATCTGAACTAAAATTATCATTAATATCTTCAGTGTAATTTTTGCAATTTGCAAATTTATCCCAGGGGCCAGATTGGACGCTTTGGCCAGTTTTGGCACACGGACCTTATGTTTGACAACCATGCATTAGAAGAACTGTCAAAACTCAGATTTTGACCAAAACCAAAGGTGACTATAAGAAAACTGTTCCCAACAGGGTCCACTGGAGAAATCACTGCAGAACTCTGTGGCCTTTGAGCGACAGAAGAACATGGACAACAGAGTTGGGATCATCAGGGGGAGTGTGCAGGTAAACTGTGTCATTTAAAACAACACACATACATCATCCTGTATATACGAAGAAAAATAACCAACTGTATTGATGTAGCTGATGGACCAAGCTGTGAAATACATCGAGGACATGCAAGATGACTTTGATTTTCGCTACAAGACCCTCCAGTCTCGAGGTAAGCCCGATGGCAGGACAGCAGAAAAACTGCTTTGCTTACAGTGGAACCTGGCAGTACAGATTTAATCGATTCCATGACCGTGCTCGTTTTGTGATTTACTCATTTCAGGAATCAGTTTTCTCCATTGAAATGAATAGAAATATAATGAATCCATTCTAGCCCCAAAACCACCCAAAAAGCCCTTTATAAAGGTTTTTAAAGCAGAAAAAGTGCAGTTCTAAAGAAAATGATTATTATAAAAACAAATAAACTGTTTTGATTAACTTATTTACCTTAAAGATGAGATGATCTATGAAGGGGGGAGGAGGAGGAGGAGGAGGGGGGTTATTCTCTCCAGTAAAGTATCAGGAAGAAGAATTTGTGCCATTTCCTCTCTTCACTTCATTTGCTCCTTCTGGCCTGACTTTCATCACTGTCCACACTTGCAGGTGGTTGCACCTGTTGGACAGACACCGATTTGCCGATTTACACTCATATTTTGAGACAAACATTCTCAAGACCTGCAGCTTGTAAAGTGAATTTCTTATTCTACGGTGCTCTGGTACTGCAAGGTTCCACTGTATTTAGCACAGTGTAACTTCTCACTGTTGAACACTGTACACCACAGCTCTAAACTTTATATTTGTGTGTGTTAGATCAGGCTGAGAGGAACTCTGAACAGATGAAACAGGAAGTAACACGACTGCAGGAAATGCTCAACAGGCTTGACTTTAAAAGGAAGGTAAAATGTCTCTGTACAGTGTCAAACTCACCACAGACCAGTAACTCAGGTTCACAGAAAAAAGATTAGCATGTCATCTTAGATTTCATCCTGACTGTTTCTCCTTCAATAGGAGATTCTGTCCAAGATGGATGTTGTGATCAAGGAGATTGACGACTTGATGACGTCTCAGCTGAACCCTGAACTACTCAACTGGAAGCGTCGGCAGCAGATCGCTGCCATCGGAGGTCCACTGCTCACTGGTCTGGACCAGCTACAGAGCTGGTAATAAACCAACGTGAACAAACCTGAAAATGGGTTTTGAACTGTCAACTAAATGATCTGACTCCCCTATAGATAAATAAATAAATAAATAAATAGATAAATATTTTAATAATCACAGGATAAAAGTTAGAATAAAGTAATAATAGTAGTAACAATAATATATAAGTAATATGAGTATATAAGTAATAGTAATAATATTAAACCAACAACCAAACATCGCACACAGGATACAATAAACAACACTGCACGACTACAAATGAACTTTATAGATCCTCTGTGTGAAATTCAGCAGTTACTGGTAAAGCATGAGGAAGCACTGATTAAACAGCCCTGTGTGTTAGACTTATGGGTATTTAATTACAGAAAGGTAATATATGTGGTATTTAGAAAGATGAGTCCACTGGGTTTCCGTAGGGGCCTTCGATGGACTTGGCGGTCTGGTCTGGTCTGGTCTGGCCTGGCCTGGTCTGGTCTGGTCTGGTCTAGTCTGGTCTGGTCTGGTCTGGTCTGGTCTGGTCTGGTCTAGTCTGGCCTGGTCTGGTCTGGTCTTGCCTGGTCTGGTCTGGTCTGGTCTGGTCTGGCCTGGCCTGGTCTGGTCTGGTCTGGTCTGGCCTGGCCTAGTCTAGTCTAGTCTAGTCTAGTCTGGTCTGGTCTGGTCTGGTCTGGTCTGGCCTAGTCTGGTCTGGTCTGGTCTGGCCTGGCCTGGCCTGGCCTGGCCTGGTCTGGATCAGTGTTAGCGTCCATGTGGCTGACCTTCATAAGTGTGAAAGGACCATCAATGTGAAGCTGTAAGACTTTTATAGTAACATATTCTGCCATCAAGGTGACGTCTTTTCTCTGAAGTCTGTGGTTATTTCAGCAGGAAATCGTTTCTTTCCAGTTCTGTCAAGGTTGTAAAGGTAGTATTTCAGAGACTGTCTGAACTCAGCTGGTAATGGGAGTTGTACTGACTCGTCAAACTAAGAAAACTAAATTATAAAAAGGATAATAAGTGGGAGGAAAATAAAACCAGAGTCTGAGTCAACAGACAGTGCACCTTTGATAAAATGAGATAAAATTGACGTCTTCAGAGTTATTCCCTCAGAACTGTTACAAATCACTTGGGCGATCGTACACATCATCATGAACTAAACTGATAAAAATCAGCGGGGGTTGTCCTTTCAGTGTTTATAGCAATTTTTTCTGCATTTGTGTTATGAGTGTGAGGGTTTACCGTCACTGACATTTACTGCATTAATGACACAAATACGGTAATTCCACCAATAATCAGATCACAATGAAGTGGCTTTTTGGAAATTAATTTAATGGTAATTCATAATTCATAATTTCATTATTATTCATGGAAAACAGTTTATGTAATGATGATAACCTTAAGGATAATCAAATGACTTTGTTTCTATTTTCTTTTATGGAGTCTTTATCTGTGTTTTAGCAACTTTTCTTCCCTTGCTGTCATTCAAAAGGACAAGTAAATGCTATGTTAGTATCTTCACAAGTTATATGTTATGATGACTTTCTTATTAGATTTGTTTAATAAATTAGGATAAACCACTGAAGATGGAGCATCTATTTTTTGAAGGGAATAATCAAACAGAAAGAAAGAAACAGAAACGAAAATGGAAAAAGTACGCGCACATTTACAGAACTGTGCAAAAGTCTTAAGCAGCCCTAAGCTTTGTTATTTTTGCAGGGTTGCAGTTGGAGTGCGTCTCTTATTTGTAACAAGAAATATGCAGGAAGGATGTGCACTGTACTGCAACAGATGCACAAAAAAAGAAAAAAAAAAAAATCAGGACTAAACATCATGTGCAGGTAATGTCAGTAGATAATGCGACCTCCATTTGGATTCTGCACATTTTCAACTCTCTTGGTTTGATTGGATGTTTTCTCAAATAATTTCGTTTTATATTTCGTACCCTCAGAATGTCCCAGAGGATTTTATGTTTTTTAATCCTTTTTTTCTGTCCACATTATCCCAGAGGAGCCCATATGCTTCTACAATATTCATATTTTTTTCTGAAATGCATGACCACACATATGTGTAGTAATGTGTGTACAACTGTAATAGAGAGCAAATGTGTAAACAGTGTTAAAAACAAAAATGCATTGCAGAAAAGTATTCTAGAAACTGTATGAGATGATCTGAACAGAGAAAAGAAAATATCCTGCATATCTCTTGCTATAAATAATGACACAAACAAAAACCTGCCTAACACTGTTGTCCAGTATTGTATATTTACATTAATAAAATTCACCATCAGTAATAAGTAATTAGAATGTGAGTCCAATTATATGAAATAGCAACAGTGACAAGTTCATAAATAACATGAGCACTTTTAAAATATGAGGA
Source organism: Ostorhinchus cyanosoma (assembly GCA_029814465.1). Lineage (NCBI taxonomy): Eukaryota > Metazoa > Chordata > Actinopteri > Kurtiformes > Apogonidae > Ostorhinchus > Ostorhinchus cyanosoma. Next base: position 5,123,214 of record JAPTYQ010000015.1, on the reverse strand, counting down.
CGAAACATGTTTAAAGACACCAGTGGATGGATGGGATGAGAGATAAACACATTATTGTTTTGTTTATTTTTATTTATTTATCCAGGTAAATTAGTTGAGAACTGACATATAGAGACAAACTGACATTCACACCTATGGGCAATTTAGATTAACTAATGAACCTACTGTGGTGGGAGCAAACTGGAGGACCAGGAGAGAACCCACACAAACACACTGAACGGTTCCTGGTGTTGGAATCAGAGTCAGGTGTTAGTGTTAACCACTGCACCGCCGTTGTGTCAGGGATTCCACAGCATTTGTTCGTCCACAATTACAACAGTAAAAAAACAGAGTCTGCTTTAGACCCGTTAGAAATGTAAAGTGTCATGAGATAACCTTTGTTTTATTGTGACACTATTAATACATTTGATTTGATTTAAATGACATGAAATAAGTGCTTCTTATATGAATAAACTACACTGATGGCCTAACCCTTTGTCTTCCTGTACGTTTGCATCTTCACCCTTCCATCCTGCCTTTCTCAGGTTCACCCTGACAGTCCAGAGTCTGTTCCAGATCAAGCGACAGCTGGACAAACTGGGTGAACTGGTTCTGAAGGTCACCTATGAGAGTGACCCCATCCCCCTGCAGAAACCCCAGATGGAGGAGCGGGTTAAATACCTCATTTATCACCTCATCAAGAGGTACTGTGAACACAACACAACATCGAAATGAGGCAGAACCAACAGGATGTGGTTGATACACAATGAGGACAGATTGAGTTCTGTGTCGGTGTTTTCCATTTTCTTGGTTCTATCACCAGAATTAGGAACAGAGATGAATGAGGGCGAGTCAAAAAGTTCTCAGACAAATGTCAAAGACAAAGACTGTGTTAAAAAAAAAGTCCCAGCAATTCTACAAAGAGGGAATCTACTGATGGAAACCGCAAAAGTGTTTAGACTCTAATGGAGCTGATGTAGAAAAATGTTATTTTGATAAATAAACTTTTTATGACATTTGTCTGAAAACTTTTTGCCTCTGCCTCAAAATGATAAAGTCATTATTTGGAGAAAGTAACACTTGAGAAATTAACTAATAATAAGTCGTTATTACTGTATGAGATAATATAGGCCAATATTTTGGTGAACGTAGCTCTTTGTTTCAAGACATTGTGTTATTATTTTTGTGGTACAAAGTCATTATTTTGAGCAGAGTCACTATTTACAGATATAATAAGTGGTTATTTTGAAATAGTAAGCCATCATTATGCAATAATATGTTTTTATTTTAAGATAATAAGTCGTTAAAATGAGATAATTAGTGATTATTTTATTATTTTTTCCAAGATACTCAGTCATTATGAGTTAAGTTTTTATCATAGGACATTAACCTATTATTGCAGTAACTTATGAAGTTTCATGAAGGGACGTTTTATTGTCCTCAATCAGATTAACTGCTGAGAAAGTCAACCGTTAACTGATGACTTTCTGGAAATGTACACATTTTTAATTGCTCTAAATAAATCTTTGAATTACTCTAATATAATTCAAGTTAACGGTAACATACAGTAGTTCCAGTCTAACGTAGCATGACCTCTTTAATATCTGTACATATGTGTAGAATGTGTATTAGACAACTGGGAAACAGCAGAAGACTCGTCTAGTGCGACATTAATGATGTGAGCTGTGAAATGAAAGGCATATGTTAATGAAATGAGCTGTGGTTTGTTCTCAGTTCGTTTGTGGTGGAGAAGCAGCCGTGCATGCCCACACACCCACAGAAGCCCCTCATCATCAAGACCGGAGTACAATTCACCACCAAAGTCAGGTATTTCTGCGTCCTCACATGCGGTTTTATTTATGCTCAGTTTTACTTTTTGTTTCTGGTTTAAAACGCAGTCGTCTAGAACATAATGCTTTTTAATTGTTTTCATCTGACGTCAGTTGATAACAGTAGTTGTACAACATTGATGGAGGATTTCAACTTTATTTTCCAGACTCCTGGTTAAACTTCCTGAAGTGGATTATCAGCTGAAAGTGAAAACAACATTTGACAAGTAAGTAACGTCTTCACCTGCTGCACAGTGTCAGTTATTTACTGTGTTTCTGCACTTATATCAGGACACTAATCTTTCTTTTTTAATATGTATGTGTGTGTTTCTTTAGAGACCTCCCCCCCGGCAGAGTGTGAGTATAAACAACCACAAGACAGGATGTTTTGCAGCATTTAATTTTGGCAATAATAAGAGACATGTTAATTTAAACTATACTACACTAAAATAAATTACACTACAACACCAACTTGAACTTTGGACTTAAAAGAAAAAAAAGACTTCAGATAAATAGATTTATATAGTTAAAGTAAGGTTTTTCCTCTATAGTTGAAGTTGTCTTTAATTCTAGGTTGGTGTGTTTGTACTGGCCTTCAATGCTGGCATTTTCTAGCATTGAAACAAACATGTAAAGTAGGCTGACCTTCCTCCTGTGATTTTCTTTAATGCATATTATCGGTGCTCGTTCCATTTTTGGCAGCTTTCTGGACCTTTTTTTCTTCGTTTCTTTTTCTCTGCAGAAGTCGTCAGTTTTTCATCCTCACAAACAACACTAAAGTCATGGACGTAGAGGACTATACCAACGGCTGCCTTTCAGTGGAGTTCAGACATCTGGTAACTCATTTTATACAAGTTTACTTAAAGGTTATATAAGGGTATGTTTTGCTTGTTTAATTTTAAACCAACTGACACTGAGTTTATGTTTTACAGCAGCTGAAGGAGAAGAAATACATCAATGGAACAAAGGGAAATGAGGTAAACTACAATGAAACTAAGACTTTGGGAAACCTGTTTCAAGCACCAAAAACAATTCATCCACGTGACTGAAGGCGTGTTTTCACAAATTTGGCGTCAAACTTCCATCATTTGGTGCAAAAACAGACCTCAGTATTAGGGGAGTGCCAATACAACGATGAATAGATTCACCACAATGTGACACGTGACGATTTGATGATGATTCATAAATGTTCAAAAACATTATTATAAGGTTTATCATTATAAACGTAATTATTTTTCAGTATTACTAAATGACAGGAACACAACTGCAGTGTGCAGCAGAAAAATTAAAGTGGCACATGCCGCCCAGACACTTTAAGGAACCGACCAGGGGAACAAAGTAAAACCAACTCAAACTGTTTGGATACAGTTACAGAGCATCAGATTCACCCAAAGGGTTTAAAGCCAATGTTTGGAAGTGGCCGTCCTACTCTGACACGGACGGAAAGTATTTTACCCAGACAACAGTTCCTGAACTGTACAATGAGATCAAAACCAAAGTAGTGGAATCACTGAGGAAAGTGTGAAGGAAAACACTGACATGATGCAGGCTTTGACTGTGGATAAAGAAATGTTTCGTTTGTTGTTGGATTCATGCTGCTCATTGAGGATTTTGTTTGGTTGTCATTTTTTGTGACTGAATAAGTTAGTGCTTGTGTTGGTTCAGACTGAATTAGCTGTTTTATACAGTTTTGTACAGAAGCATGTGTGTGTGTGTGTGTGTGTGTGGGGGGGGGGTCTGAGAGTTATAAGCAACTGGGTTTTTTTTTTTGTTTTTTTTATTTACCACTTTGATTGAAATAAGTCTTATTTATTTCTAAAGACGCTTTGTTATTTATTCTCTTAAAAAATATTTTTGTACTGCTAATAGGTGTATATTTCTGAAAAGTATTGCTTTTGATACAGTAAATGTTTTGCAGATAACTGGAAATCTTTATTTGTGAATAAGAACATCCTTTGCTGTATCTGCCACTGCTACCTTTGTCCTGTTGGTTCCCTGGTGGAAAATATGTTGGATCATTCAGTGATTAGACACAAATAAAAAATAATAGAGGGAAATAGGTTTGATTACTTGAATTTATGAATACTGGCAAATATACCTTATTTAAAAGTATGAAATAGCCACAGAGTGAGGAAAAAATCCTGAATGGTGAAAAAAGATGCATCGAAAATTGTTACAATCATAACAACCGATAATATCGTGATAATCGTTGATTAATTGAATCGTAATTGAATCGAATCGTGAGGTGCCTTAGATGACTACCCTCTCAGCATACACAAAGCTAAGATTGATCTTAACATTTTGATATAAAATACTTGAGTATTTTGGTATTTGCAAGTACATTAATGAGGTGAATTTAAGAAAGTATATAGAAATCAAGAAAATTGGAGCTCTGAGTGTTAATGTTTATGATTGGCTTTAACATGAACTTCACATAAACACACATGCATGTCTGAATCTGATATATTCACCTTTAAACTGTTTTAGTTCCAGAGCTACAGTCACTTTCATTTTATCAGGGTTTATGCAGGTCATGAAAAAGCATTAAAAGTCATTAAATAGATATGATGAAAATTAAGGCCTTACATGACATTAAAAAGCATTTAATTTAATGTCCAGAGGCTTTAAAACATGTAATACACTTGATGGGAAAAAAAGCATTGTTATTCATGATTTATTTTGATTATATATAAACCTTTAATCACTTTGATTGGAGGTTTAGTGTGATGATTGACAGGCAGGACCCTTTAACTGGCTATTGTTTATGGCCGATACACAAAGTCACCGGATGCTTGGAATGCAACGTGCTCTGAGCGTGCTCGTACTGTCGCGAAAGAGCGGAGGGAATATTAGCAAATGTCGGAAAAATGGGAAAATGCAAGTTTGAGCAGAAGTGATTGGAGGAGGAACTATTCAGAACCCGGTTAAAGCCTGTGGACGGTAAACTGTCACGTATATAGAAAACTACATAGAAAAGTATCTGCAGCTGGACATGGACATTACATTTGTTTACAGTGGCATTAAAAAGTGCATTACAAAGTCTAAAATAGATTTGTTGATTCCTGTAGAAACCCTGTATATGACGCCTGAATAAAACACAATCATTAGAAGTACCTGCACTTTTCTTGCTATGACAAGCTATAAAGTTTGATGTAAAGAAATGTTATTCAAATGATGGCATTTTTTATCATCGATGCTTGAGCATAAAGTATGAATACGTTGTAAAAGGGCTGTTTGTTTTTGTACCTTCCAGGGCCTGCTCTCTGTGACTGAAGAACTGCACTCTCTCAGTTTTGAGGCTTGCTTCACGGTTCAGGGCCTCACTATTGATCTGGAGGTGAGCAGGAGCACACAGTTCTATTTAAGGTTTTGGGGGTGGTATTAATCTGTGCTCTTTCTTACTGTGAATGTGGACTTTTTCCAGACGTGTTCTTTGCCGTTGGTTGTCATTTCCAATGTGAGCCAGCTGCCTGGAGGATGGGCTTCTGTCATGTGGTACAACCTTCTGACTGATGAGCCCAGGGTAAGATGGCAAACTGGACTGAAAAGCTTTTTTACATTTAAAGTATATTACAGGTAATAAGGTCACCCTACATCCTGCCGTGATGAAAGTTAAAATGGCTGTGTATTATCAGGGTATTGGTTGATTTTTCTGAATATTGTATCATAAAACAGTGGGTCTGTTCACTACCCTGGTCTGAAAAGCCTCTGCATGTCCTGATAGTGATGCAGATATGTAGAAGACGTTACTGTGGGGAAAAATGTGAAAGATTCATGGAAATGAAGTAAATGTTTTGGCATTAATAAATCCATGAATTCTCTCTCCTTTTCTTCCTCCACCCTTTTCACCCATAGAACTTGGCATTCTTTGGAAATCCACCTCGGGCCAACTGGAGCCAACTGTCGGAGGTCCTCAGCTGGCAGTTCTCTACCTTGGCTGGTCGGGGCCTCAATAAGGAGCAGCTCACAATGTTGGGAGAAAAGCTTCTTGGTATGTTTGTTTGTACAATAGGTTGTTTTTTTTTGTTTGTTTTTTTACACATTTATGTCTTAAGTAAATTATATGTATATGGCTCAAGGGGCAAAGACCCAGGCTCCAAGAAGCCCTGGATCACATGAACTTCCATTAAACTTGTCTCTGAAATCACGAAGTCTTTTTATCCAGGTTTTATTCTTATACTATTATCTTATTCTACAAGATGGAGACTATACCCAGTACAAATGACAACAGCAGTAACCCTAACCCTCTGAACGTTACTCATTTATTTACTGTATGTCTGCAGGTCCACATGCCTCTTGCAGTGACTACCAGGTGTCTTGGTCTAAGTTCTCCAAGGTAAGAGTTGAATAATGATCCCTTTTCCTTCCTTCCTAGTGTAATGAGAGTGCCATTTAGTGGCTGCATAGTCTTGTCTTTCACATTGTATTGTATCCTAAAAGTCCTAATTAGATTCCTCCTTCTAGGAGAACATCCCAGGAAAGCCCTTTAGTTTCTGGATGTGGTTGGATTCCATCCTGGAGCTCATCAAGAAACACTTACTGCCAGTATGGAACGAAAAGTAAGTCATGGGTTCATTTGTTGGGTCACATCTTGATCTCCTCTGGGAACTCGCTGTTCATGTGTTTCATTAATTGTATATTATTTGTGCCACAGCAGCAGGTTTTGTAGGTCTAATGCCATTATCAGCTCTTAATGAATTCTAGTGATGTTTATAACCTTCAACTTTCCAAACTGAAAACACATTAAAACATAAATGTAACACAGGAATAAATGCACATGTATCCAACAAAGGACTGAACCATACCTGCAGCAGATCTTTGCCCAGTTTGTAGCATTTTACAAAAGCATGTGTTAGATTGAGATAGATGAATGTGGAATGTATCAGTCAACTCAGTTAGTTCATCATTTAGTTCATCTCTGCCTTTTTTCTCCTTAATTCTTTCTTTTTTTTGCAGCTATATTATGGGCTTTGTGAGCAAAGAGATGGAGCGCACTCTGCTGAAGGACAGAGACCCTGGGACTTTCCTCTTACGCTTCAGTGAGAGTCACCTGGGAGGAATCACTTTCACTTGGGTGGAGCACAGTGACAATGGTGAACTTTGTTTTTTTCTTTTTGCGTATTTTAAACATTTTACTTTACAATGTCCTGTCTGGTCCTAAAACCTTACAACGTTATAACTAGGCTGTCAAATCATTTGGGTAAAAAAAAATGGGTAAAAAAAAATAACACAATATCCTATAAATAATGTCAACTCCAAACTTTTCTCTAGGTTTTAGAGTGGGAAAAGTAAAATTACATTATGAAGATGTTTACATCTACCAGCTATCCATAAAAATGTAAATAACAGGAACAAGCTGACATTTTTAAGAAAAATAAATGCAATTTTAACAAGAGTATGTCTTAGTTTATCATGTACACGTGCATTACAACTTTACCAGTGTTGGAATTACCACATTACTAAAGTAATGCATAACAGTAACAAATTACTTTTGGCTGTAACGCAGTAGTGTAAGGCATTACTAATCAATTATCAGTAATATTTTATTCAGTACATGTTCAGTTGTGCTTGCGTTATAACACACTTTTTGTCGCTAATTTAATTGCTCAAATGAAAAAAAAAAAAGCAAGACTGTGAGATCTTCAGGAATCAAAAATGCAGCAGAAAAGTTCTGTTTCTTGTTGGTTTTCAGCCAATGGGTGAAGACGGTACAGGACAGTCCACTGGTGACATGGACGTATGTTCATATTGTGTTCAGTGACACATTATAAAGGCTCTTGTAGACTAGGTAGTGATGCACACTGTTTCCTGTGCAGAAGAGCAGTACTGAAGAACCTGGGAATCCATGTTAGAATTTTTGTGGGAACACCAACCCAGATTCTTCAACCCAAATGCTCTTTTCGTGGTTGTAGGAAACAAAAACTCATTAACTTAGAAACTGAAGTGTCTATAGCAGTGGTCTGCAAACTGGTGGTACGCGAGGGAACGTCATTACTTTCCACGTTATTTTCACTTTTTAAAATAAATAAATAAATTGGAAACAC
>JAPTYQ010000015.1:5047999-5062077 GCA_029814465.1 Ostorhinchus cyanosoma | reverse complement strand
TGTATTTTTATAATAACAAAAAAAAAAAAAAAAAAAAAGGCCTGTGTCACAGAGCATGACAAAGCAAGACTCATAATCAGTCAAAAGGCATATTTACTCAATGAAATAAACAAATGTTACTGTTCTGATCTACTCATGCATTATGATGTTGACAATAATCATCAGAAATATACACCTGATCTCAACATGACCATATTTGTAAATGGTCACTTGATATTACCTCCATCTATTACTAACACAGTCTTCTCTGCTGACCGGAACTTCACAACAAACCCCCATTTTGCTAGACATTGTGGAGCCACGCTGAGCTGTTTTGGCTCATTTTTGACACTTTAAAGGTTATAGAGGGTTTTTTTATCCTTCTTTGTCAACATTTAAGATGTCTGCATGAACCAGGAGGTGATATTCATGATGATGGACTAGCACTCTTGCATTCCAGCACCATTTGGGTCTTTGTTTCTGCATGACCCCTCTCTGTGACCTTCCCTCTTCCTGAGTCAGAGTGATAAGTTCACCACAGAGACAATGGAAAACAGCAAAACTATGGGATTCTTACTGTATTTCTTGTGTTGTATGCGTTTATTCATGTACTTCTTAAGGTGTTATGTGTCTTCCATTTCAGGAAATTATCACTGTGTATTGCTGTTTAATAATAACATAGTAATCACTAAGCCATACTGTATTAGCTTATCGTTAAAAGCATACAGGGTTTGGTCTTTCCTAAAAGCTTATAGAATGAACTGTAAGGGAAAAGAACAGTGATGACTGAGAGAAAGACTTTATTGAGGGTTAATGTGGAGATGAAAGTTATTCAAAAATATGGACCTAAGGAAGAGACAAATGTTTCTTGGTGGTACTTTGGACACACCCCAAAGACAGCCCTACAGATGAGACTGGATAAAGGAGGAAAACTTCTCTCCTCTCTCTCTTCTTGTATTTTGCACAGCCTTTGTGCCAATCTGGGCTTTTTGTCTGCATCTGCATGCTCTCCAGTTCTGCCGGACGTCCGTCTCTACACACGGGCTCCCCCTCAGACGGACGCTTCACAAGCTCTTTGCCGCTTGTTGAAATCAGTGCCTTGGACAAAGACACACTGAAGAAAAACCTCCAGATCTGAACAAGAACGGAAAAGAGCCTCCAGCCAGCTGTGGGACTTTTTCTCCAGACAGTTTTGTCCAGATGACGACTTCTGCCAGTGTGATTCTCCGTTACCCTAACAACACAATGCTTCTAAGCCCCCCCCCCCTTCATCACGTGTTCTCCTCAGGGCTGAAAACACAGCTTCTCCCTCTCTCCTCCAACCCATCGCCACCACGGCTCTCCTTTAAGTTTCAACTCTGTGTCTTCAGTTACAGACATTGATGCATTCAGCTTTATGAAATAAGTTAGCAATCCACTTTAATTCCATTTAGACTCTCTCTCAGTTGTCAAACTCAAGTTACACCTTATAATAATTTTCCTGTTCTTTTTGTCTGCTTCACCAGTGCCTTTTTGTTGTGTGAATGTTTTATGTTACTGTGTTCATAGTTGTTAGATTAGTAAAGTTTCCCTTTTCATATAAAGAAATTGTAAAGTGCTTTTGTGTGTTGTTCACCTGATGAATCATCAATGTTCACTCATTAACAAACTCACAAAATATTGTGTGGCCCTTCAGATTATAGGATTGATTCAAATACCTTTACTGATTTTAAGTTTTTCCTGTTTTACTTAGAAAAACTGTGGTGGTGCCCTGAGGTAAATTTAAGTTAAATTATTCCATGAAGATTCTACCTCCACGTCCTAAATTAATGGTAAAGTGCAAGCATTTTGCTAGTAAATCAACAGAATAATTAATTATACATTAATTATTTCCCAAATTACGTTATATATTTTATGTTAACATGTTCAAAACCAGAGACCCTGGATTGACATAGTGAGTTGATGACAACCTTCATGATACCATTTAGCATTACTGTCCATTACTCACCTTGACCAAATCAAACATTCACAGAGATCCTGTGTCTTTTGGTCTTGCTTCCTGATTAGGGTTGCACAATATATCTAAAAAATATCGTAATTGCAAAAACAGAGTGTGCAATATTCAAATCACAAAGATGTGCAATAATTTATTCTGTTTTTTTCCCATTACCTTTGTGTTTTACACACAGAGTGGTTTTCTCTACCACTCTAACATACTAGTTTTTCTGCCAAAAAAACTGAAGTGCTGCTACTGCTGCTGGTTGAATGCAAGCTTGCATATTGGTATGTTGAAAAGATGGGAATATTTTCAGAGCACAACTTTGGGCAAGGCCTGAACATCTATATTTAAACATTTTATTTTTACAGTATATGTAGGCAAGCAATGGAATAGTGTTTTGTTAAAGCTCATACTCTGGCACTTTTGTTATTATGAAATACATCCATTCCATTTACACATTGTAATATAGGAATAAAATGACTAAATATTTGACTATGTTTGTGAATGAAGGTCTACGGTTGCAGCATCACCAGGTTCTTGGACAGAATTGTGTAATTGATTGTATTAGTTCAGTATTTTGTCTTAAATTAGAAATAATTGAGTCAGCATACAAACAATTCTCTAATTTTAATACTGTTAAGGAACATTTTTCTTAGTACCGGTAGATGAAATTAGCATTTCTGTATGTGAACAAGATATATCACAATATTATCATTATCACAATGTTGTACACCCATATTGCAAGTTTTTCCAATATTGTGCAGCCCTTTTCCTGATACAGGCCTGAGAGTCCATGTAATTTGTGCTGTGCAGTGTCATGAAAACACCTCTCAGATTCCAGAATCCTGTCTGACATGACAGTGGCTAAAAAGTCAGTTTTTTGGAAACATGTATGTGCATCAGCCTTGCATCTAGACAATTCACAGTGGAAATACCTTAACACAAATTTGCAATTGAGTAAAAAAAATATCTTAACCGTATGTGAAATCTGCTCATGGGAAGAAGCCAACGGTGTTGGGATTCATTAAGACCTAATTAAAAGCATGGACTATCAGGAGTAGGATCCCTTAAAATTCCAACTCAAAGAAAGCAATCAAAAAGAGTTCAAGCTGAAGTTGTCTTGTGATTAGCTGAACCAATATAAATTTTAAAAATATGTAACATAAAATACAGTAAGCTGAGAGGGACTTACGTGGCATTGCTGAAACCGACATACTCATTTCCTGCCATCATTTTCAGAAAGTTCATTACCTGTGAGAGAAAAGCACGAGTGTTTAGAGCAACAAAATAATAAAAAAAAAGATCAAAACCCACACATATTAGACACAAATTTACATTAGCTGTATCTCACATCCATACTAAACACTATACTAGAGACCTCTCGTACCCGTTTCCACCAACAGGAAACTAGTGGTAGCTCTGGACTGCTGTTAGTCTGACTTTAGAGTTAGTTCAACCAGAAGACATTCTAACAACCTGTCTGTTCTTGTATTTGCAAACAATTAAGTTTTCGGAAATGTGTAATCATACAAGTTGCTAACTATCTGGTAAAGAAAAAAGTAGATGGGTAGCTAGTTTCTGAAAAAGCTGTGCAGGCACATACCAAGAACATCACCAGTGGCCAGCATTCAGGCCACTGTACCAAGAACCACTTTATCTCTTCAATTATTAATAATAATAATTTATTTGTTTTTTTAATTAGTGTTATGTTCTAGCCTTTCACGAGCCCCTGCTGCTTTGACTTCACCTGCAAACTGAAGCTCTGGTTTTGTTTGTTTTTGTAATGGTCCTTGCAAAAATAATGGTTGATCTTGTTAGCAACCTATAACCCATGATATTAAATAGATCTTGGTCGTTAGTGTGGGCCTGGAACTAACTATATCCTGATAGGCAGTTCTTTACCTCTGGCTGCAAAGAAAAGAACAGTTTTGACCAGGATCTAGGCCTGCCGCAGTGGGAGGGGGTATTGAATTTAATTGAATTAATGCTGTCTATTCAGGCCTGCTTCGTTTTTCATGCAGTGCTTTACGGTAAAATAGTGCCCAACAACAAATTAATTTAAAATGAATTAATTTTCTAGTTCGCAGATTGACATATAAAAATAGTCCTTCCTGAACCCACACTGAAAAACTGGTACATAGTAACTGAACTCACTAAACAACCTCCTAAAGGTAATAATTATTGATATAATTTATGTTGTTTTTGCTTCATGTTAAACTTATAGATCCAGTTAAAATGAAGTGTAATACATGTATTTTTACTTTACACTTCAACAGTCACAATAGGCCTAACTATGGAAAGCATGGATGTCAAACGTCTTGTAGTTGAACATGTTATCCCAGTGTAAATTTCTACGTTAAACACTAAAGACTTAATTAATAAATAAACTTTAATGATTATCACTTACGTAGTCAAACTTTTCTGCATTTCCTTCACCTTGCTGAGGAGAAAAGAAAAAACAGTTAATACAGTTTTTTCTACAAAAGGTGTTTTGCAGAGGTTAAGAACATGATAACACAAATGATAACGCTACTGCTGAAAAAATTACAACTATGGAAATAGAAGATGTGAATAGATTTTGTCACAATGGACAAGTAACTACTGAGGATTATATAAGTCGATATAAAAAGTAATTATCGGCTTGCAAATATAGGTTTCAAAGAGGAAAGTATTTTGGAGTTAAGGGAGATTTAGTAGACATGTGCATTATCAGAGCTTAGACATTTACAGAGAACATGTCTCACCATGACATTTAGGATCTGCTTTGCAAAAAAGTGCAAAACATTAAATGTGTGCATGTTTCTAAATAAAGTATGACTGCACAGACATGTGGGTGTATGCAGGGGAGTTTGTATTATGGGCTACCATAATGCAGATGTGTATGTTTGTATGTGTATGTGTCTACTATAGATCAACGTGTATCATCTGTGCAGACAGCCAAAACAGAGGGGACGGTGGGAAAAGGAAAAAGGAATGGACTTCCTTATAGTCAAATTCACAGCTTGTAGCTCAGTGTTTTTAATCAAATCATCAGCTCATTGATGCTGCTTATTCCCCCAGTAAAAACAAAACAAAAGGACATGCATGCACATTTACAGTGCAGCTAGCATTTTTCCCCAAAATTTATCAACTCAAATACTGATGTGTGTTATGCCAAGGAAGGATTTTCATAATTATTTTATGTGACAGTATATTACAAATTATACACTTGATCTGTGCAGAAAGAAAAAAACAAATGATGGAGGTGTTAAAGAGTCACTAAAATGGGGTTTCTACTGAGCTGACTGGAGGAGAGAGAGAGAGAAGAAGGGGGATTCAGGGGAGGTTGGGAGAGTGCGAGGAGATAGATATGGAAAAGGAAGAAAAAATTACCAACGTCATTTGACCTGCAGCAGCAGTCATTATTTCCCACAGTTCCTAAGTCTGGAAAATATGCAACAACATACAAAAACAGCAACAACATGTAGCCTTCAAGCACCATGTAACAACAGTTTGGAGCTTAGTCCCGTGACAACCATCCCATATTTTAACCCCCTGCGGAGGTTAAAGCTAACTTGGGCAACTTTGACCAACGGCTTAACATTCCAATAAGAAAAACAAAAACAACACATAAAGACAGTGGTGATAATGATGAGTGGATGTGCACACAAACACACAGTATTGTGCTGGGAAATGTGAGGTGATGTCTTTGAATTTTTTTTTTCCCTGAGGCTGACGAATTATCTTGTAAAAATGTGTACAAAAAACAATTTGAAATTATTGTAGGAACGGGACACTTAGGTCTGCTATAGCTACAGTAATGTCAGATTTAAGACTTTTACAGCCTTGTTCTAAAACCTCTCAGATTGGAACTTAACACTGAATGAACCCAAACCAACTGTGAGGGAAAAACATGAGCTGCTTAGGGTTTAGGACAATTTTACTGCAACAAAAAAACATTTTGTTTTTCCACAGGGCTTAGAGCCACTGTGGAGCTATGTCACTATGTCATTAAGTAAATGTGTCGATCTGTATACTGTGGAAGGTGAGTCAATTACAATGTCAGACAGAAGAATGACAACAACTGCTATTAGTACTATGCTTCATTATTATTATAAAATGCTATTGTAATTGGGGTCAAAGAATACAGTTGAAGGCTTTTTGCTCCCCCAGGTCAGAAGGTTAGTGTTTAACCTCAGGACTCCCTATAGGGATGCACAAATCCACCGACTATCAGTTTATCTATTCTTATACAAATTCTCTGTCTGATTAGGTCCAGCAGCTGTACTACCAAATGATCCTTTAAGTGTCTCACTTGAATCTCCAGTCATCCATTTTGTGTGTTGTACTGTGTGCATGTCTAAGTGTTTACACTCAACAATTGTTAATTTATGACACAGATGTCATTGAGTTTAACCTGCTAACAGTTAGCAATACAATAATATGAAAACCAAACAAACAATTAAAAAACAGCTAAAATAAATAGCCTGAGGATTTCAGTATTAGTGCAGTCCTGTTTAGCACATTGTCATGTCACATAACAGTGACACTTGGTTGTGGTAATACATCTCTAAGCTGCAGGAGAGGACAATGACAAAAAAGAAAATATGGAGCAAATTATAACTGCACGGCAGTCAGGATCCCACTAACCAAGGTCAGGCTGCAATGTCTTTTTAACATTAAAATGTGCAACAGATTCTTGAGGAACTGTTCTAATTACAGAACCCTGAACTTCCCACGGTCAAGGGATGAAATTACTATATTTATGTAAATGTTGTTCATGTGAAGCAAGTCCTTTTTGTTTGGAAGTTGAAAACAGAAGAACAAAATGATCATATGCCAGTGCATGGTATTTACACCATTTCTCCATTAAATTTACAGAACAATTAATCTAGTACCATCTATTCTATTAATGTGACTATACTACACATACTGTCATAGAAAATTCAGACTACATGCCCATTACAGAGAATATCAAGGCAATAAAAACATGTTTATGGGCAGGCCCAAATCATGATGTGGAACCTGGGGCTTTTCCATTAAAACATACTTAATGAATAACAGGAAAATGAAGCGTCTGAATAATTTTGATGGCCCTTAAATGGATTAATCATCAATCTCTTGCCCCACAAGCATAAATAAACAACAGCAAAGTTAGTTCTCAGTAGTTAAAAATTTACTTTAATGGAGCCAACATCCAAAACACACTGTCGTAAAATATACCAACAGTGTTGATATTCCCGTTTAAAGGTTTGTTCAAAAGTTCTTGAAGGTAGCGGCTCTAAAATGAAAGTATAGCTGTGTAATTTAAGCATGTAGTCCCACAATGAAAGATAAACGGTAAAGAAGGGATTATTCTTTAACTACAGGAAAGCTTGTTCATGTTAAATTAGGTTGTACTCTGGTTTACACAAATAGGAAAGGGATTCTGACAACATGTGGACACTGCACACATGCAGCTCACAGACCCTCAGACTGCATCAGGAAGTGATTCCAAGCACTTCTGAGTACAAGAGATTCAAAATCAAAAACAGCATCAAACAAACTACCTCCTTCATAATGTGTTTGGCACCATACACAGTTCTACTCCTGTGTGAAAGGATTATTATCTCCACTTTC
This sequence comes from Ostorhinchus cyanosoma, assembly GCA_029814465.1. Classification (NCBI taxonomy): domain Eukaryota; kingdom Metazoa; phylum Chordata; class Actinopteri; order Kurtiformes; family Apogonidae; genus Ostorhinchus; species Ostorhinchus cyanosoma. The sequence continues at coordinate 5,054,522 of JAPTYQ010000015.1, read as the reverse complement.
AATTCAAAGACAAATGAACTAATAATGACACATCCGAGCATTGGTACGACAACATTGATGAGAATGCAACAATGGTGAAGTTCAGTGAAACAGTTCTGTTCAGTGTCTAAGTAGTTGGGACAAAGGCTGAGTATATGTAAAAAAATAAAATAAAATAAAAATGCAGTGAATACCAGGGCTTGAAGCTGACATTTTTGTTGCCATAAATGTAGAAATAGAATTCAGTATAGTAAGAAAAGGCAGGAATAAATATTTTTTTTTTAAAAATGTGCAGAAATGCAACACACAGTAAATGTGTTTACAGGCAGCTTGTGGAAGTGCTGCTTTCACTTGAAAAAAACACTATAATATGAAAAATGATTTTAACCTTTTCACATCCACCAGTGTCCAAGTAAGTAAATATGGTTGGGCAGTCCAGACCAGTTAACAGTCCCCAAGTATGTTTAATGAGTCATTTTAGCATGTTTAACCTCTACCAATAGTGCAGCACCTATAGTCTATGTTGATTCACCAAAGTCAAACCATGAACCACCAAAAACATGTGGGTGAGCGCTGACTCACTCTTAACTTCCATTCCTTTCCACAGAACTTTAAGTTTAAATACTGAGCCTCACTTTTCTCACACTAACTGTGGAAACATGGGGTTCATCTTCCGTGATGTTAATTCTGCATAAATGTAAAGAACACAAAACATGATAAACTGAATAGTAAATAATGCTTTGCATGTTATTTGGCCAATGTCCACATTCTGTTTACACAGAAACAGGGACTGTGACGCCCACTCGGGAACCAGAACTACAGCATGGACATATGTCTGCACCAGCAACTGAACATGACCTAAATTGTTTGAAGTCCGCTGTCATGTCATTACTTGTAACAGCAGTAAAAGCTTCACACAACCTACTACTAAAGTGGACAAACTGAACACTTATAGTCCTAATAGACTCACGAATCACTACCAAAAAAACCCCCCCCAAATCTTTACATTTAACAGCCCTGCAAAAGTAGTGCCAACAAAGACCCATGATGCCATGCTCTCTGTACAATGCAATAATTTTAATAAGCTTTCACTTGTAGGGTTAGGATTTTGTGTTAGGCTTATAACATTAGGAAATGTAAGCCTAAAATACCTGTAATATTATTTATTTACTAGTGAACATGTTTGAGGTTTGGCATGTGGCTAAAACATAACCTAAACTAAATACTTGCATCAATTTGGATTGTTCAAAAGGTTACAATACCAGGACTGACATCATGGCTTCAATACTGAATACTGCAACACACATTTTAACATGGCTCTTAAGTTGCATTCTTCTGCACCAAAGCAGGTTTATATATAAATATATTTATTTACCACAAATTAAAATTGTTTGTTAACCTCAACATCATTAATAAAGCATAAAAACTGTAGATGTGTGTTAGGTAGCGAGATTTAGTTTCAAACACTACTAGGCTAAACAATACCAGGAATTTTAATGCATGCTCAACAGTATCTAATCAATTCTTTCAGTGCCACAAGCACTGAGTTCAGTACCAGCACTAGTTCCAGTCTGGATCAAACTTAACCATTCCATGTATCACTGGTGACCTGGTGGATGTTAAAAGGCTTAAACAGATGGAACTTCAACAGCCTATGGCAGAGGTATAAACCACTAAAGTATAATCTTCCTACTGCCAAAGCTGGCTCATTCTTTCTTTTGTTAGTCAAACCCCTGATCAGCAGCTAATCGACTCACTTTCAATCTGCTTTTACACCTGAGATGAATTCAGCAGGGAGGCACAAAAACTCTGAAGGCCAAGTCACTTTATTGATCTTCCTGTCTGTCTTTGTGAACAGGCTTTGGCTGCTCTACGTGCACCTGCATTTGACTTGTTATCAGTGCAGGTTATTTTCAGCCAGGGCAATAAGTGTGTGTGTTGAGGCTGCTAAGTACCCTTCAGGAAGGATTAACACAAGTCTTAATCACCACAACAAGACACATGGCAGTGGAGCAGCGGTAATGACCTAAATATTTTTCAGACAAAGTCAAAAGTCAGAAATATCTTCACACACTGCTGAAAAAGAACAATAACTGCCTAGCTCTGAAAAGTGTGGAGAGGGTGTTAATCACCAAAATACTGCACTCATGTAAGCCTTGTTTGGTTTTGCTGTGTTCTGACACAAGTAGGTTAATTACAGTGAGGGATGTTAAACAGTCTTATCTCCTATCAATATTTATGTTTGCCCTCATGTACCTGATAATGCTGCTCAACCATACAGTTCAAGGAATTTCCTATCTAATGTTTCACAGGAAATGACACTCAAACGGACATGACAACACACAGGATGGGGAAAAAAAACAAAAAGTGATACTGCTCTTACCTTTATCAGTGAAGTACAAACAATAGCGCCAGCATTCACCATGGGGTTGTGGGGCTTATCTGGAAAATAACAAGAGTTTATACTGTATGGGATCAAAGTGTAAATGTTGAAGTATAAGCTGACCAAACACTGAGAATTTAGAGCAAACAAACACAATAAGATAAAATATAATAACCACTACAGTCTTAAAGAGTAGGTTAAAAAAGCGTAGTTGAACTCCTGAAACTGACAATCAACTATACATGAATGTAAAATAAACATATGTATGGTTGATTTTGCAAGTACATAAGTTGGCAAACTGACAAAGTCTGTGTGGAAACAGCTCTGCTATGATGTACGCTCATACCTGAGCTTTGCCACTTCACACAAAATAATCTCTGACAAGAGTATATATAATGTAAGTGCTGAATCATATGCATCATATTGCAGTTATTACGACAGAAACAGCAATTGCAATACGAGTCAAGGTGATCCTTATTTGCATTTATTTTTATCCCCCTAGAATTGCCACCCTACACCTATGTGCCTCCACTAACCAGTTACATGTCCTTTTAAATCTATATCTGTTTATAGAAACTTATCAAGTGTATTTTAATGGGAAATAGAAGTTTACACGAGACTGCTGTTTCCACTATTCTGACATAAAAAATAATATACAAAGGAACATGAAGTTGTCAAGGACATCTAGAAAAGTGGTTCTCAACTGTGGGGACGAGCACAAGATGGAAAATCCCAGACTCACTGGCTATTAGTACAAAGAAGACACAGCAGAATCCCCTGCAGTCCAGTTGGACTAACAGAGCCACATGCACCCCACCCACCTACCCCACCCCTGATTTGTCATTACAGCTGCCAATCATCAGTCTGTATAACTTAATTAACCTATTTTTGCTCAAAAACTTGCAGCTCCTATGATATAGTTATTGTACTTGCCCGTATTGTGATTTCAATACTGTTTTCTCAGTCCTTTGTAAATACAGAACAAACAATTATTGGAGTTTTTACATCTTTCCAGTACCTTCCAGTTGTGTGTGGGTGGAATTTGGTGCTCACCAGACACATAACTATTCAACTGTCACAAAATCAGAGATTACTATGATGTAAATTAAAATAAAGTCAGTTGCTGTCATGTGACATTGGTCACAAATGAGAGCAAAGCCACTGTAGTTGCCTTTTCTTTCCACACACAAGGTCTCTTCACTTTTTGTAGAGTGAGTAATGCCAGGGAAATAGTGAACGATGTGAGCAGAAGCCTTCCTTCCTCTCACATATTTCTAAAGGAGTTCAAGTGCAGCGCTTAAGTCACCTCTAACACTATGACTCCTCATTGGTGTGTGATCCCTTTACACAACAGGATAGTCATGGGGAAATCCTGGCACATGGTGGGGGTGTGTGCCTGAAGATGGGGGGGATTTCCTTTGACAAAATAAGAAGGACTTTGACCCTACTACTGGTCTTGTGCTCATATCAATCTTCTTTCGGAAAGGACGGGACAAACGGAATTTTGTTTGGTAGTTTTCTTGACATGCCAAATGACAATAAATTCATTCATTCAATAACGTCCCCTAAATAAATAGACTGAAAACAGTAGGATAACTATGACATTATAACACCTATATGCATTCTTTATCTAATCTGATTACATCTATTTACACAACACCATTGTGATTGTTCTACATCATACTTAACTTAGTGACAGCTTTACCAGTCTGACTGGACTCATTTGAACTACATTCCCTTTAGTCAAACTCACATGTTACTCATTGTAGGTGAACTCAGAATAAAGTGCATTTTCAGGATTAATTTTTTTAGGTGTGCCCACTGAGGTAGCTTTACGAGAAGGCTTGTCAGTCCATCAGTCAATCCTCATTACATTTAAACACTATCACTTTGACAGTGTCTTGAAATTTGGCACAAACTTTCACTTAGACTTAAGTATGATTAGAGTACATTTTGGAGCTGCAAGTTCAAATGACAAGGTTTTGTGGCTGAAGCCCAAAGGAGTATAAAATCAGATGGTTGAAATATTTTTAAAAAATTGCAATAAATACAAGTAAAATATCCAAATACTAAAATCATATCTGATATCAATCAAAATATAATTTATTAGCATACTGTTGAGCCCTAATTCTTAGCATAATCGTGTGTGTATTTGCACACTACTCTGAACTGGCACATAATATTGCTGGTCTGCATCCTTTCTGTCCCCCTGTATACCATTTATGCTGCTTCCTTTTAAATCAGCTGAAGATATTACAGTGTGTGATATTACAGTGTGTGAGATAGTAATGCACTATAATTTCTAGTTAGCAATTTAAACATCAGAGGCTTTCTGCAAAAACATGAGATCACCTGAACAAAGCCCCTTCCCTCTGGTGAAACCATCCTGAATGATTCCTTAAACCCTCTCTACTCAAACAGTCCCATGGGGAAAAACTAGGGGTAAATGGCTGATAAGCTCTAGTGCAGGGGGAAGAAAAAAAACTTTAAAGGCTCACCATCTTCATTAAGGAAGAGCTTATTAAAGCGCAGGCCACTGGGTTCCTTTCCGATGAAACTGTGCACATACTCCGTGCTATGGTCATGAACAGCAACAGCGTATTTCAGAGGCTTCACACAGGACTGAAGACAGAAGGGGACCTTGGTGTCTCCTACTGTGTGTCTGTAATCAGGAGACAACAGATAACAGTATCTGAGCAACTTCCTTGCTTCAGTTATTACAACAACACATAGAAGGGCACGGAAGATCTAGATAAGACTAAAACAAATAGATAATACTGAGTTAAAACTATGGTGGGTCATTCTAATCCAGCTGTTTTTTTTATCATTTTCAATTTGAATAAACTGCATGAAAATGAAATGGGACAAAACCCTTTGACAGAAAATGATACAAGATTGGAAAAAAAACAGAATTGGGAAACAAATTATGCATATCAGCTCCAATGAGTTTTTGGCAATCAGTGGCAAATTCTGAATCAGTTTCCTAAAACTCTATGAAAATTTGTGATATATTTGAATTGAAATGTGACTACTGAAGAGCTGAATGTTGTTAACTGATGGATCCAAGTCAGAATCAACAACAAGATCATAGCCCATCCAGCATCACAATAACACAACTATATAACTGTTCTGTATTAGTTTTATAACTTCCTACTGCATGAACAAACACAACTGTGGAATTTCACAAGTGTGTATCAAAGAACAGACTGTGCTGAATTCCTGCTCTTAACCTGGGATCATCTTCTCTAAACTAGTTTAGGTTTTACTAGCAAACACATGGTGCTTATGTTTCTCTGCAGCTTCACAAAGAAGTGTGTATAACAAACTGCATTTCATTTTGCAAGTAACATTCCTTCAATTCTGTCAGAAGAATGAAGCACAACACCCTCATAATAAAATGAATATCAGAACTAAAATCCCACTATATTAGCTATGATTCATGAACACAGGGGTCAGTTCAACTTTGACACTAAATTCAAATCCAGATGAATTAAGAGCCAGATGTCTTAAGTTATGATAGTTTTTGAGGTTTTCATTATTTCTCAGTCTCAGTCTGCAAATTAGTTTTTGTTTTTAGGTAGTTTTAGCAGTACATGGGTCAGTTATTCTGAAATTTTGTGGAAAATTTGTGATTTATACTTGATGAAAGACTATAAAATAATAGACTTATAAAACCATTGTTCATTAAAAAGTCTAATATTGGCATGACATGTTAAGACATGTTGCTATTGTTCACCATAAACCATTAATGTTGAAAAATAATTTTATCTGTCATTCCATTTCCCGTTTCATTGTACAATGTACGTAGTTATTATTTACAGTGGGTTTTATTTTTATTTCATTTAGATATCAGCACTGCCTTCTATCCTTTTATCTGCATTTCTGATTTCTGTACGTCACTTTAGTTTGTCTTTAAATTTTAATCTTTTTTGTTACAGCTGAAAAATACATAAATGACAAATTATTCCAAAGATTAAGCAGCGCTTACTAATACTTACTCTGCAGAGCTTACTAATACCCCTGCCTGGTCACACAACACTTTGCCCCTCCTGCTCAGGTAAATAGTGATCGAGAAATCAGTTGGACAAATTTTTTAAGTTGAAATATATATATATATATATATATATATATAAAAATTGTAAAAAAAAATTCTAATTCAGT
>JAPTYQ010000015.1:5003888-5021526 GCA_029814465.1 Ostorhinchus cyanosoma | reverse complement strand
TGTGTGTGTGTGTGTGTGTGTGTGTGTGTGTGTGTGTGTGTGTGTGTGTGTGTGTGTGTGTGTGTGTGTGTGTAGAGAATGTGTGTGACTTCATACCCTCCTCTGACTCTTGTTTCATGATTGTCATTGTGATTTGATTCCGTAAACCTGCAAAAGAGAAGCAGCAATCATGTGTTTGTCCCATTGGTGTCTTGAAAGGGAACCTTGTCCTGTCACCAGTCTTTGCCAGAAGTTCAATTGCTTGGCCTCCACTCAGTGTAGAGCACAGTGGATGTTTTATGAGGGATAGACGTCTGGCAACCTGGGAAGCCGCAGAGAAATGAAAATGATTAGATCATGAATCCACAAGGAGAATTTACTTCAAAGGTCTTACTTTATCCAGTGTATCACCCGGAGCTTCATCCAGGGAATGACCCAGAAGCAAAAAGTCATCCACTCCTTTGGCCACAGCAATGAGTGAGTGACCGCCAGAAATAAGCAGAACCAGGAAGGGAAAGGCGACAGGCTGCAGCATCCTCACGGTCAGGGCATGGGCCTCCATGTGGTGGATGGGGATGAATGGCTTGTTATGCTGCCTTACAAACTTCTGAGTGAACTCGAGGCCGATACCCAAGCTCAAGGCCAAGCCTGGCTTTACAGTGGTGGCCACAGCTGACAGCTGGCTGGGGCTCACACCGCTCCTGTCCAAAGCCTCCTGAACCACATGTTCTATGCATTCTCTGTGAAGCTGTTGTGCCACTGTAGGAATGATGCCACCAGTCCTGCAGCATTAACGAGGAGAGCAGATATGTCAAAACAAATCAACTGAACAAGGGGTATGTGATTAAATGAATAATACTTATGCTGACATATCCTTTTATCAGCATCAGATGTTGTAATCACATGTTTTTCTTTTGCCTTTATTTTGTTTAGATTAGATGCATCTTTAGACATTGAACAAACATTTCATCATTACAATTCTTTTGAATGTTCTACCTCTGCTGTGTATATCATGTTATTACCATAAAGGGGAGTTTTATAACACAAATAACCCCGTTTTTCATCTTGTGCCTTTATTGTTGTGTTGCAGCGTTGGTCTGTTGCTGTATTTTTTTTCCTGTTGTCATTGTCTTTTTTTTTTTTTTTTAAGTGCAGTTTTCATCTAATTGTGTCATTTGTGATATTTAGTGTGGCTACATCCATCACAACAATTTCATCTTCTTGCATTTTATAAACCATTACTGTCTCAATATATTGTTTACAAACAATGAAAAAAAGAAACACTGTTTTCGTATTGTTGCATCTTTTCCATTTGTTGCACCATTTACATAATTCTTATGTTGCACCTTTTTGTTTTGTTGCATTTTTTTTTCTCCATTTACCATTTCATGTCTTTAGCACTGTTTTCATCTTGTTGTGTTGTATATGCCATTTACATCACAGTTTTGTTTTGTTTTTGTTTGTTTTTTTTAATAGATGACCATTTTTTACATTGATTTCATATTGTTGTATTTTTAATGTAACTTTGATCTTGTATCTCTTTTGTTTTGCAGCATATTTCTACCCATCTACAGCTTATCTTCAATAGAGAATAGACTATATATAAGTCATTAATATAATGATACATTATTATGAGACAAATAACTCATTTTCATTTACAGGATTCTTTTCATCAGTGTTAGAAATGGGCCTCCATAGTTTGGCACACCCCTTACCTCAGATGCACTTCTTTCTGTGAATGCAGAGACTCTCCCAGTATTGCACCGGTCTCATCCAACACCGCTGCTCCAGTGTCATCACAGCTCGTTTCGATGCCCAAAACTAGCGAGGAGCTGGGGGCCTTTATATACGAGTGTCTCCTCCGAAATATATGCTGCAATTGTGACAGCCTCGTCAGAATTGAAACTTTTGAGGGGAGCATGGTAAAGAAGCCTTTAGCCGATGCATAAAACTAGATGTAAACAGTCTTATACATTGGAGCGACCTCCCCTCAAAAGGACACTTTAAAGTCTCCTAAATACGGACAACACAACATCGTTAAGCTTTTAGAAAAACAAATCTAAAACATTCAAATAACAGTAACACATGAGGTTTGCTGAAACTGAGTACACGCGACACTACATTTGCTTTAACTTATACCCATTTTCTCTCAATGCCGTCTTTATGTGTAACATGTAAATAATTCCGTCCATCAACTTTTTGCGACATTCAGTTAAGTACAAGAATAACTAACAAAATACGCTTTTAAATGTACTGGAAAATGAAGATGTACAAATTTAATTTAACTTTAGCTTTTTAAAACTGAAAAATTCTATAAAATGGTTAAAAAATAAATCATGGGGCAAAATTTGTGACGCTTGCTTCCGGCGGACATTTTACTCCGCTGCACACGCTACCAAGCATGGAGTCTGACAGCTAAGAGATTCTCTCTTCTGTCGGTATTTTCAGCTGCGGATTCTTGTCAAAACGAAGAGGTAAAGGAATGTTTTCTTGTGATTTAATTATCAAAGTTTACTTGTTTTATATCGCTGTATTTAAGCGGACTTTGCTGTTAACAGAATTTCAATCGTGACGCGGTTTCATGTCTAAACTGATCGATCCCCTCATCAAGCCGTGGTGCTACATTCAGGGCTTTGGAAAATGTCGGACTGAATGGCTTCATTAGTTACAAAAACCTTTTTTTCCCCCTTCTTTACATTTACGATAGAAGTAGTTACTAAACCTAGAAAGCTCTCTTCGCGTAGTTGAGAGAGTCTACTTTTAACTTCTGTAGTTGATTTTAGCCACTGGGTTTTCTGCTGTATTCCCAAATTCAGACAAGATTCGTTGAGTTGTTAGTGGACGTGTACTACAGTAAGCTATATCAATGTTCCACTTATGTAGCATTCTTTTTTGGACGGGTTACAAATTAAATTCTCAAAAATATAGAACTTGTAAAGACATACTCAGGGTGTATTCCCTGAAATAATGCGATAATTAAATAATAATGCAAAAATAATGTAATGAAATACGGCAATAATTTTATATATATGTGTATGTGTGTGTGTGTGTGTGTGTGTGTGTGTGTGTGTGTTTATATATATATATATATATATATATATATATACATACATACATACATACATACATACATACATACATACACATTTGAAGTTGGGTTTTTTGCAGTGTATAGTGAAGCGTAATTAGTATACTTTAATTATAATTTTACCTGCGGTGTACTGTCCTTTATGCACATATTCTGGTCTAGTGTATTCTGATAATGTTTCTTCAATAAGGGTTATCTCACATTTTTCAGATTTTATAAAATGTTTTCAAGTGATGCCAAAATGCAAGTCATGTTAAATTAAGTGATAACATATAGTATTTCAAAAAGAATGTTAAAATGCTGTATTTGATTTATTCTTCTGAAATGTAATATTTTTCACACATATTACATGTATTGTGTCTTATCAGGCACATTTAAAACCATGAAGGGTAAATCAATATGTTTTAAATAAATGACGTAATGGTAAATTCGTATTGAACAATGTCTCCAATAATGGAAGAAAAATCTAAGTGACCATATATTCGCCAGATTTAAACAAATGGCATTACATTCCAATTGTAGGGGGACAGGGGGCTTGACATGTTCTAAATTTATACATTATTTTAATCTGAGGAACATCGGACCCTGGGAACATAGGAAGGACTTCGTAATGTCCACAAAAATTCACTGGATCAGGGAATGAGGAATGTAAGTGCGAGCAAACAGATACTTACTGTTTTCTAGGTGATTAGAAAATGTTTATGCGACCCTCATGCTTCATCAAATGACCAAGATTCATTAGAAGAGAAACTTCTATTTTAACAACAATTTTATTTTGACTTTCCTAAAGGAAGCATGGAACACCCAGCTTGTATTTCAGAAGAACTGAAGCAGTTTGTCGTAAGTGGTGCTCCACCAACAGTATATTACATCCCAGATTTTATATCAGAGGAGGAGGAGACATACCTTCTACAGCAGGTTTATAAGTCTCCAAAAACCAAATGGACTCAGCTGTCAGGCAGAAGGCTTCAGAACTGGGGAGGGTTACCACATCCCAAAGGCATGCTCGCTGAGAAGATCCCAGAATGGCTTCAGACCCACTGTGAGAAAATTTCCTCTCTGGGTGCGTTCAGCGGGAAACGGGCAAATCATGTGCTGGTGAATGAGTATAAACAAGGGGAAGGGATCATGCCTCATGAGGATGGCCCTCTGTATCATCCCACTGTCACCACCATCAGCTTGGGCTCTCACACCCTTCTAGACTTCTACTCGCCAGTCAGCAGCAGCGGCTCAGATACCGACGTGCTGCAGACAGAGGACAACCGCTACCTGTTCTCCCTGCTGGTGAGGCAGCGTAGTCTCCTGATCTTGCAGGATGACATGTATCAAAAGCTTCTTCATGGTGTCCGGGCATGCAGCGAGGACACGCTGACGGACAAAGTGGTCAACCTGTCTGCCACTGGGGCCCGGCCAGGGGACACATTGAACAGAGGCACCAGAGTGTCGCTGACCATTCGCCATGTGCCCAAAGTCATGAAGAACAAGCTTATCCTGGGAAGAAAATGATAACAAACTGTATGTTAACTGGATAGTTTGATAGAAGACCAAGTGCCATCAGCTTTGGCTCTGCAGGCTGCTTTGAATAATATTCCTTGTGTGTCTACATTAGATTTTTTTAATATCAGTTCAGCCTTATTAAGTAGAAATTAAGAGGATGAACTTGATGATGATGGATTTTAATGATGGCAGATTCCAGTACCATTGTATTTTATTTAATGATTTATTCAGTTTTCATGTTAATGATGACACTGGTATGCTGTTGTCAAAGCTTTAGTTATTGTTGGACTAATGATAAAAATGCCGGAGTCCGCAAAACCTCTGAAAAGTAACTAAAAGGGAAATGCAAATAAGCTATGATGTTCATCATGATAGATAAAAGTAGAGTGTTCCCTTGCATTTATCTTCACGGATGAGACAGGAATAATTTGGCCTGGTCATCATTTCATACTACCTGTATGAGACATTTTCAATCTTTGGAATATCAGAAGATATCAGAATACCTGAGAAGATACTGCAAACAGCTGACCGATCACATGAGATTAATAATTACACTACATCAGAATTTATTTACTGTACATGCTTTTTTTGGTACATGATTAATGAACATTGAAAAGCAACCACTTAGATTTTGTGAAGCTACTGCCACCACTTAATTGGTGTTTTGTTGATGAATGGCTGTAATGATGCATAATTAATACTCCTTCCAGTCCTGAATGGCATACACTGTAGCTACATAAAATACATATAAAATGTTAATGCTTGTGTTCTAGTTATAATTTATAGCTTAAAAGTACAGCCAACATGACCAAATACTGTAAAATGCAAAGAGTTAACAAATTAAAAACAGTATGCACACATTCTGGAGTCTGTCATTTGTGCAATTTAATGAATACTGGTCATTTTTCTGACTAAGATCCATTTTTAAATTAATGGATAAATTAAACACTAGTGGATAGTGCTGAATTATAACAAAGGCTGTTCAAATGGGTGCCATGTTAAAAGAAAAAATACATAAAGGGTCTTAGTATGGTTTTGAGTCATACTGAAGCAATTTCAGTGTTCTTTGTTGTGTTGATTCTACAGTTTGTAACAAAAGACATTCCCTTATTAAGTGTTTTGATAAAGGAGGTAGAAAGTGCCGGACATCAATCCAAGATCTCTAATCGGTGTTCAGCTGAGATGTGACCTGGTGACTGTTATTGTCAAAGGACCACCATTTTCATACTCACCATATCATTCACTGAGGTTCGCTGTGTAATTTGTTCGTTTATTTCTTTATTTCTTTCATTAAAGAAAGTGCTACAAAGTCAGTAAAGGGCTGAGGAGGAGGTGCACATGTGTTTGACACTGTTATGAGTTAAAAATCCATCTCCCATGATGTAGGTCAGACATCAAAATATTTAACTTTGCATCCAACAAATCTTTTCCAACATTAGTTTCAGTCTTAGTAGGTAAATGTCATGAGAGTGACTTGTACTCACAGCGACTTCTAATCCGTTACCTAATTATGTACATTATTTGATATGATAAAAAAGACATGATGGACAGCTGTAACAACCAATCACAGTATAGTAAATGCCAGTGAGCAGACGTGATGCTCATCCATCTCTATTGTGGAGAATCTGGTTTGAATAAAATAGCGATTGTGAGATTTTATGTTATCTTTGATTTGTTTTTACTCTTATCTGACTGTTATGCGGCCTCTTGGTCAGGTCATCATGGTAAATAAAACTGGATGGAACTGGAACCGCAGGCGGTACCAGTCAAGTATTTTACATACAGTCCATGGTTCAGCTCACATGAGAGCTATGGAGAACTACATGAGGATCTGAGAGACTTAAATTTGTGTTTTTGTTCTGGTTTTTTAACTTTTAAAAAAAGCCCTCCTGCAAAAATTAATAGTGTGGTAAGATATATTGTATTATACCACGTAATAATCAGGTAAATTCCAACAAAGTGTTAAGGTGTTCTTGGCCAACAGGCTCCAGACCCCGCAGAACGGTATCTAAAATGGATCATTTGTGTTCAAGATGATTTGGAGAAAAGAAGTAGTTTTTCAAGCCATTTTCAACATTAAAAAATATTTATTTTTTACTGAACTTTGCAGATTTAAAGATTTGGTCTGACTCACAGGAAGTAGGCTACTGTCGGAATAATCCTGTCAGTGAGCAAGTAGCTACTTAAGTCAATATTCTTCTCCCTCAAGTGAATAACTGCAGCCTGAAAATGGCAGGGTTTGATACTAATTTGGATCATATCATAAGACATACTTAGTTCTTTGTGTCATTTCCTTTAACATGATTTTGAATGTTCCAATGCCAGGACTTACCTCCTCAAATGCAAACATTCCACAAAAATAAGTTCACTCCCTGGCTTTAGTCAGTCCATCCTGGCCTTGGTGCAATATAGATCAATTGTGATTGGTCTAAAGATATACCAATAAGAATGTGGAGATAAGTCTGGTTTGTGAGACCAGATAAAATTACAAGTGCATTGATGTGTTTCATTCACATTCAGCAATTCTGTCAGCACCAGATTTTTAGATCCCCAGTGCAAGAAGGAGCGATTCTGCAGGTCATTCTTCCACACAGCCAGACGAGATAACAGTTCAGTAAAAGCCCCCTTCACACCATGTGCATGTGCAACCACAATGTAAATCTGCAAATAATATTTAACTTTAATTCTAATCATATATACACACAAATACATTTCTTTTTATATTTCATTTTTCACTTGTTTGTGGTTTTTCTACCTGTCTTTTTCTCTGTTCTTGCTTGTTGTTTGTTGCTACTGTGAAATTTACCCACAGTGGCATAAATAAAGTCAGATTTTCTTTCTCAATTCAGCTTAAAAAAACATGTTCATGTGCTATGTTCAGACTGCAGGCAAATGTGGCCCAAATCTGACTTTTTTGCCCATATGTGACATGAATCCGACTGTTAAAGGCAGATTGAACAGCACTAATCCAACCCTTGGCCACTTTCATATGTGGTCCTGAATCTAATATGTATCTGATATTTTGCAATGTGACCTCAGTCTGAACAGCCAGCTCACATTTATCTGACCTTTACGTCATTGAAATGCAAGAAACGTCACAATTCTGTGTCCCATGAGGAGAAGCAGCGGGAAAAACAGCCACAACACACACATGCCGAGATTAGATGCCTCCATATTTATTTCCCTAAACACAGTGCATGTCTGCATGGTCATGTATTGTGTCAGGACCTCTTTTGCGCATGCAGGTCACTTCAGGGTCGCATTCAGTTCATACTCAAAACTGATAGAAGTCACATTTAATGTGTCATATGAATGAGCACACATTAAATTTTACCAAAAAACCTGAACTGTGCATTAAGACCTGCAGTCTGAACGTAGTGTTAGTGTGCAATACTAAATACCAAAGAGATTGAACATATTAAAGTAGATCCTGCCATGAAAAAAAATATGGCTTATTTATGCTTTAATCTGCTGTACCTGTTGAGAGCACAAAGCCAAAACATCTACCAGGAGATTGTTAATGAGGAGTATGTTAAGAGAAATACAGGAACTATACAAAGCAGAAGTCTTATGCACTAAAGCTGATACAGCAAATTGATCTATCAGGTAGTTCTACTGATGCCATTATCTTCTTATCCTTCACCTTGCAAATACACTGACTTTGTTTTGTTCTGGTTTGAAATCCTATTCCACAGGAGAGTGCCCAAATAATGGAACCACAGAAGAAACGCTGGAAAGGATCAGTGTGTGACACAGACTCCTGGGTGGCTTATCCTGTACTGTCAGATGAGCAGTCACAAGACATTGAGCTGATAGAGGCATTCGCTGCACCCATTGTTGACAAGAAAGAGACATCCAGACTTGTTAGAGAGCTGAATGGCCTCTACCCAATGATAACCCTTCAACACATCAAGAGGGTGCGGGCATGCAGGGAGGAGGGCAGCCCCCACCCTCTGGAGGTCTTGGTTTGTTTGGTCAGTGATGCAGATGCTCAGGAAAAGATGGTCAGCATCGATTCCCTGCTGCCTTCAGATTTTCGACGTGATGGATTGGGTGAACCATTTGTAGTTAAGGTTCCTGCACGCCCCCCTTTAACCCGACCCCAGTTTGAAATTGCGAGTAAACACTGGCCCACCGCCTTTCACGAGGACAAGCAGGTAACGGTTGCCCTGAAGGGGGAACTCTTCAGCCCTCTTCAAAAAGCCAAAATGCACATGTACATGACGTCTGCACTGACTGCTGCCAAAGCAGGGAGGGAGGCAGGGATGGAGGCGGTGGGGGCTGTAGTCGTTGACACTGCCGTGGACAGAATCATTGCAGTGAGCCATGACTGCAGAGGCAAGCATCCCCTCCATCACGCCGTCATGGTCTGCATTGACCTCGTGGCTCGGAGCCAGGGTGGTGGATGTTACTCCTATGACCAGTATCCTGCATGCCAGTTTACGTCACCATCCTCAAATCCTCCTGCAAACACATCGGAGGGAGAGCTGGCCTCTCAGCCGTATATATGCACCGGGTACGACCTTTATGTAACGCGAGAACCTTGTGTCATGTGTGCCATGGCACTTGTCCACTCCAGAATAGGTCGGGTGTTCTATGGGACTACCTCTGCTGATGGGGCCTTGGGGACCAAATATAAACTCCACACACAGAAAGATCTGAACCATCACTTTGAGGTTTACAGAGGACTTCTGAGCAAGCAGTGTGAGGCTCTGAATGGGCTGGAAGACCCCTCTGAAAAGGAATGTTTGAAGGAGTAAAAACTGACATTTCATTGACTTATCAAGTTTGAATATGGAGACAGAACTCAAAACTCCTTGTTTTTTTGCAACTGGAATAACATTTCTATTTTACTCAAATGATTTTATGAGTCAAATTTTTAACAGAGTTTCCTGAAAGTGTCATTGGAAAACAGTTGCATTCCTCTCACAGTACTGGCCTTCCATTAGGTGGTTTAGATGACCTAACAAATGCAGTGTCTTTCAGATGGGTGTCAAATTAAATGAAAAACCTGAGAGGTCTGATCCGTTGTCTTTATAATGACAATATTGCCACCTTTAGGACACGAAGGCTCACTGGATGGTTTGAGGTGAAAGATGTGACATGTAGTATTTACCCCCCTCCTGATTTCTTAAATTTTTGTATATTTATCACATTTAATTATTTTAGCTCATCAAACAAACTATAATATTTGACAAAGGTGACCTGAGTCCATTTTTTTTAAATGCAGTTTTAAAATGATTTAATTTATTGAAGGAAAAAAATTACAAAAAAAATACCTACGTAGCCCTGTGGGAAACAGTAATAGCCCCTGAAACCTAATTGTGCCACCCTTGGCCGCAACTAAAGCAGTCAAGGGTTGCACAACCACTTATTAGGTTTAGGGGGCTATTACTGTTTTTTTGTAATTTTTTTCCTTCAATAAATGAAATCATTTAAAAACTGTGAATTGTTTTCATCCAGCCACATTGGAGGGTTTTGAGCCACAGCATCTCATTTGGATTAAAGTTTAATTTTTTGACTAGACATCTCCAAAACCATCATTTTGTTTTTTAAGACATGGACTTGCTGTTGACATGAACATCGGCTTGTTGGTGTGTTTGGAACCATTGTCCTACTGCATAACCCAAGTGTGCTTGAGCTTGAGGTCACAAACTGATAACCAGACACTCACCTTTAGGATTTTCTGGTAGAAAACAGAATTCTGGTGTGATCTTTTTAGGAAACGCCGTGTTAGTTTTAAGTCATGTGTAATATGATGCACACCTTCCAAAAAGTTCAACTTTTGTCCACAGAATATTTTCCCAAACGTCTTGTGGATCATCCAGCCCCTTTGTGTTTTATGGTCATCAGTAGTTTTGACCTTTGACCTCTCCCATGGATTCCATAGTTCTCTTATGTCTCTTCCTCTTTGGTGAGTCCTGAACACTGACCCTGACTGAAGCCAAGTGAGGCCTGCAGGTCTTTAAATGTTGTCCTGGTTCTGTTGTTCTTCCTAGAACCTTTTCTAGATTGATAGATGTCAATGACTTTGTTTCTGGTTGGTTCAGCTTAGTGAAAATGTGGTAAATCACAGTTAATCGGTGATGTAATAACAGGGGGAAATTACTTTTTCACGTAGGGCCAGGTAGGTTTAAGCATCTTTTTTGATTAATAAATGAAATTATCATTTAAAAACTGCCTTTTAATTTATTCAGGTCATCATTGTCTAATATTCTAATTTCCTAGATTATCTGATATGATACATACGCAAAACTGTAAGAAATCAGGAATATACTTTTTCACAGTACTGTACATTAAAGCATCAAATTAAATAAATGTATTCTTTGGTTGGGATGGTGTTGATCCCTCCAGTACAGTAAATGAACTGTTGAATCAGTGCCATTAAAGCTTTTCTACTGATGTGGACTACCACTTCACTGAGACATTTTGTTGGTTTTTCCCTTCATATATCACCCATCTGTACATATGCTGCATTTTTCCAAAAAGGCCCAGGCTTCACTTAGTGTTAAACACTTGACCAACAGAAATCTTTGAAGAATGGGAATAATTCTTGCCTTCTTTCATTTTGTACATTTTAAATTGGTTCCCACCAACCTAAAACCCTGGTGATACACTTTCTATTTTTTTGGGGGGGGTAAATCTTGTCTTACATTAATATGAAGAGAGATTCAAGGTGGAGTTCTTAAAAGTTTCTGTCATTTGATTAAGGAAATGTGTTCACATGTTGTAGGGCTGGAAATGCAGGTTCATCCACGGTACTGTTGCAGTTGGACTTGACTGGCCTGCGTTTGGTTGTTTTTATAAGTTTATCTAAGAATAATAATCTCTTCATCTTTGTGACTATGCATGAATTAAAATTCATATTTATGAGGAGGTTGCTGTTCAAATGTTACAGATTTGTAGTTCTCCAAACCCAACTATAAATACAAATAGTAGAGCAATGTTAATGTTTTCTTCAAAGTACATGTATTACATTTAATACTTCATTACTTTCTGAACAACTGCTTGTATCTGGGCAACTGATGTGATTTGGAGATGAACGGATGTAAAATTCAACCATGAACCCATCAGAAATGAACAAATTTAGGGTTAGAGTACATAAGAGATTTTACCAAAACAAATATATTCCATTGTAACCCCAGTGTAGTCACCAACATGTTGATTCATACTGGTTATACTTGTTCCTTTTGAATTGCCTTTACTTTCGATTGAATTACCTAATGCTGTTACATGAGAGTACTTACTCCCCAACACTAGTTAATCTTCAGACAGGTGCATGATAATGCTTTTCCTGATAACTCCTGGGTTTGTTTTTTGTGTTTCTGTGTTAAGTGCACAGCAAAAAAAGGAAAAAAATTATGCATTCCAAATAGTCCAGGTGGGGGGGGTCACTTTTTCATATAAATGCATGACGGATGCAGTTTGGGGACCTACTTATTTTCAGAGATGGACTCTTCCTAATGTTACTCTCTGCCATAAATGACTTGCATATTATACATCTCCTGCACCAAACAAGGTAACACACTGGTTGTTTTAGTCTTTAATTATGTTTTGATGGTAAAAGATTACAGTGACACCACATACAATTTCAAGTTCATAAACTGTCCAGGTGAATAGATGATGGACTCAATGTCTGGCTGCCATCAGTCTGTCTATGGGAATTTTCAGAACTGTAAAATTTGTATCCTTTTATGAAAAATGCAATGTTTCACCTCAAATGTGGCACAAATGGCCTAGAATTTAGGGCAGGTTGGAAAAGGCATTATTTATACTTGTACTAACTAAACCAAGTATACAATTCTGTGAGTTAATGTGGATAGTACTGTTACATTCCCCACATTCTACATTTATTGGAATGCATGCAATGCACAGTCATGGAAGATGGTAATATTTCCGGGCACAAACAGTTTAATAAGATTAAGAATGAGAAATATCAAGAGTGCTATAGCCAAATAAAAGCAGGACTAGCTGCCTTGAGGATAGCGAGAAGTCAATCTAAACAGAGCAGCTACATGAATACAGAGACAGAGCAGCCCTCCCTCAGTGAACACTTAAACCAACAAGAGTTTGTCTACATACAAGACTTTTTCTTTAATACATTTACACAGGACAAGACATTAACAAAAACTGTACAATGAAAAATGCCTGCCCTGTTTCGATTGAGTTACAAATAAGGACTGATTCACAAACCAACAAGATCATGCAAATAAAGAGTAGGGTTCCATTCTTCACTCAACATGAATTAGTTTGATACCCATTACAAAATGAGAGTGTACCAATAAACAATGAGCCACAGGCTCCTACCCTTACGTAAACATCTTTGAAAAATACATCTGGGACATCTTTGTAGATAGAAATAGACTCATACTCCCACAACTTGTGTCACCATGTGAAATTAGCGCAAAATAAAACAAAACAAAATTAAACAAAAACAAAAGCCTTACTGATGCCTGGGCCAGCCCAGGATTGTGCAGGCCAAAATACATCATTAAATATTCACATAAGTTAGTAATGCAAATGGCATCCTGTCACCTCATAACATACTCCTGTTTAACATTTCATCTTAAGCCTCAAGTATCTAAATAACAGTGATGTTCACACAAACTCTATGACTTAGGACACACATTGGCGGTACAGACTACACAGGAATTAACGTTCATTGCTATGAGGCACAGCATTTAGAAGAATTTTAATACTTGTTGATGCCGAAAATTCTCACTCCGTGTAGCTGTGGCAGTTTGGGGATGAGCACGCTCAGAAGAGAGGCAGTGTTTATGACAAAGTGTGTTGTGTCATATTTCGTGTAAAAACTTGCCAGGAAGTATCTGTGGAATCAAGCACACAGGATGAATCATAAATAAACCCCCTCCAATACAAGGAGAAAAATATTGTGCATGTCACTTTCACTGGATTTGAGTTGTCCTACATGATGGGTCATCTTTTTAATATTGCATATTATTAGTACTGTAAGATGATCATTTTAATCGATCAATGTAAAAATAAATACATACAGTATGATTGGAGAGATGGTGAAGAACTTTCTGGATGAAGTAAACTGCACGCCGTAGTCGAGCTGTTCCCAGTGTGTTAGAAGTCTGGCCTTTCCTTGGTCAGGAGTCTCAAAAGGTGTGCCTTTCACTGCATGCATAAACACATACATCCCCTGGAGGGGGAAAAAAGACATATCAGTTGTGCAGCAACTACAAAATCCTAGCAGACTAATTAAAAGGAAACTGCTCCAAACTACTCTGTCAGCTGTGGTATATAGTATTTAACAGTGCCAACAGTTAACAGTTTTGTCAATTTAAAAATAATGGATTGGGTTTCTTTAGTAATACACATTATTGATTCCATTATTCATTCCCTTTCACCCTCTGGTGGTGGACCGACAGAAGTGTGACTACCAATCCAAACTACCCCTTCAACCACCACCAAACATTCATGACATTCAACACTCAGTATGTTGTTTGGTGTTTGTCACTGGAACCACAGTGGCTGAAGTGTCTGGCCAAAGGACACAATGGCACATGACTAGGACAGAGTGAGATTTGAACTGCCAACCCTTCGGTTATTGGACTACCCACTCTACCTTCTGAACACAGCCGCATTCAGCATCAGAAATATACTGGATACTGCAATACTGTTGGCTTATTATTGGTCATTTATGTTTTAAGTGCCATAAGCCTATTGGCAAAGACGACATTCACCACTGTAGATGTTCATCTGTTGATGTTCTAAAAACTCCCTGTTCAATTACCGCCAAGATACCACATCCAACTGCAGCTGCATTCAATGCAGTTCTGTTTCAATTCTGTTCCAATTTTTGTGCTCTGTTAAAGTGCCATGCCCGAATCTCCAGTAGCATGTGGTGTGTGTCGAACTGTGTCAGTTGATTAAGTAAAGTTCATAAGTTAATATTAGGTCTTACCAACAAAATGAGTATGTAAACCAGGAAATCTGAAAAAAATCTTGGCAAATATTGGTTAAATTGTTATTTTAACAATTGCTATCAGTATTAACCAAGAATTTCAGGTCTTTTGCTTCCCTGAGTGTAGGTTAGCTTTAACTTGTATCACCTTTGTGTGTTTCAGGATGTTTTCATACATGAAAGACTGAACCAATGTTCATGTTTTTTGTAAAATATAATTGGTTCAGTTAGTATTGCTTTCATATTGTAATTTTGGGAATGGACTAAACAATCATCATCTACATGTGTTGCATCGCCTTGTGCTCGACACTGATGATAAAAAGCAGGCTTTAAATGAAAACTGAGACAACTGAGTCAAAAAAGACAGTTGCCCATAATTATGTATCCATGTTGAATGATCATCTCCTCTAGTCAGCTTTTCTTCTAATCAGGGAAGGCTATGAAGGTATTCTTTTTCATTTTCAAGGCACTTAAAACCAAAACCATGGGGTTAAATTCGGTTCACCTTGGTCTCCTAAACAAATATGACCTTCCCTAGTTACATTATTACACTCTTTATGGAATCTGTACTTTCAGTTTTGACGACATGTGTGTGAAGTTTGTTAGACTATTTGGCTTTTTCCAAATATGTCAACTTTATGGCAGTGGTTCCAAAGTCGACAAACTGTGATGAACCACTATGATAATGACAACGATACGAATAGCACCCGCAAAGTTTGGGTTGCTACAGTACTTCTGACATCCAAAGTAATAAGGGCTGAAAAGGGACAAATTTAATCCAAACTGAAGTATCTATTTTGAGATCTCAATGATATGCTTCTGTGACTAAACACTGGAATTCAGCTTTAAATTAAGAGGAAAAAGTAATAAACATAAAATGATGACTTATGGCCAAGCTTAAATCAACACACTGCTGTTTTATTGTGTGGAAAACAATAGGCTACAGTTAACCTAGTTGTTGCTGTTAATAGGCTTCTGTATTGGCTGTGATACACAATCCTCACAATCTGCTTTGCCTGCACAACTAGAAGATGCCACACTAAGTGACTTTGTTTCTGAATTCGAGCCTGGCTGTTGTCACAATGAAAGGTCACTTTCCTTGCAGATCTCATGTGGAGTGAGGAAATTATCAGGACATGTCACGTGTCTGGCGGTCACAAGGACAACCTCCCCAAAATAGAGGATATCTCACCAAACACACACGAGCACCAGCTCAGCACAAGGTAACAGACACCAGGCTGGTTGTCCGACTGGCTCCACGCAGCATCCATTCAAGCTCTTATAGTTTATGTGGCTAAAACTAAATGTGTAGTAATGAAAACATTCTCTGAAAACTAATCAGTTTTGGAAAGAAATTTTACAATAAGTAGTGTTGCTTATGGGTTTGGTTTTGTAAAGCTGCAGCAACAGTGTGAGTGAAGGCTACTTACAAAGTTGTGTATGACATTAGTTAGAGTCCAAACCACTGGGACGCTGAAGAAAGGTATGCTCAAGAGCACAATGTGAAGTGTTCCAACACCAAGTGCATAGGTCAGCCAGATGCCTCGACTGTTCATGACCCGGGTATTCGGGTTCACCTCACTGTGTGCCACACCCACATTCATTCTGCTCTGTGGACAAAAGAAATTCAACAGTCTCAGGACATCTTTACCTTAGGTGTTTTTGCAGAGATGTAATAAGCATACCGACGTGCACAATAATAAAAACACACAACAAGTGTTGCCAGGCACAATAAACCCCGCCCCTCGCGAAATTCTTACCTGATTTGCCCTATCTCTTATCATTCCGAAAGCACATTTTTGATGACCTTGACCTTTGACCTACGTTCACCAAAATTTTATGGGATCTATTCTGGACTACCTCATCCCTTTCCTGAAAATTTTATGGAAATTGGTCGACTAGTTTTTGCGTAAAGTTGCTGACAAACAAACAGACAAAAAACCAAACCAAACACATTCAGGGGGACGGGTAAAAAATAGCTGTACCAAAAGATATCTACAGGTGAAAGTCGGTATTTAGAATGAAATCCATTTGCAATTGGTGCATCTCAAACTTTAATGAAGCGTACTCACATAATCTGTTTTGTGGCCTGTTACACCAAGCTTCCTTTGTAATTTCTGAGTTCTTCTTTAGACTTAGGGTGTCTTCTATTTTCTTGTCTATTCACAAAATGAGGTGGTGGTTGTACAGTCTTACACTCTACTCAAACAATCCGGAGAATATATGCCAGTGTTACTGTGATTGCTTAAAATTTATACCGATGTCATTTGTTGGAGATCTTGAAGAAAAAGTATCCAGTGTGGTAAAACCCTTGCTTAAAAGCCTCCTTTCTACATCAATAAAATCATATTTGTGTGCCCCCCCCCTCCAATAAAAAAAACACTGTAGCAGTATCACATTGGAGTAATGGTTGTTCAAAAGTAGTTTTCCACTTTTTGGTAAGGGCTGGAGGCAGCACAACTTTTGATTTGATGGCCACCATTTATTTCTCTAGGAAGGAAACACAACTGAATGTTATGTTAGCAAGCTTCCAGTAAAGTTGGGACATATATCAAATTAATTCAATTAATCAAGCTTTTGCTTTTTGAAAATGTGAAAAATCAAGCCATCTCAAAATCAGTCATTCCTCTGAGACCCTTCTTAGAAAAATTTTAAATATATTTGTTTCTTGTAACATATTAATAGTGAATGCACTTCTTCAATGATACATGTGCATTATGGATCAGATCTACAAAACACTAAACACTTAGTAACAGGTGGAAAATTGTTAAAATTGTGCTTAATTTTCTTTAGATATTTCAGGTTGTTTGTTCAAGTAATTCACATGTTGTTGTTACAGGATAGTTTGTAAATGTAAATATTTTCAGAATTTAAAGATATTTTTTGCTCTAAAATAAAGACAAAAATTTTAAGTTGTCATTATTTATAGGCATGAGGTAATATTTTTTATTTTTACATCCAGGGTATATACACAAATCTTTGAGTCAATTTACTACCATTTAATACCTTTTTTCACTACCTTCAGATTATTTTTAATACCACCACGACATCGAGTTGCACCAAGTATCAATCAGAAAGATTTTATGACATGCACGTAGATTTTATCATCCAACACTTACTTACATCATTACCATTACCCAGGA
>JAPTYQ010000015.1:4967162-4987547 GCA_029814465.1 Ostorhinchus cyanosoma | reverse complement strand
CCTCTGAACGTCCAAATGGGTCATATCTGATGACCATGAAAAGATGACAAACTGTATTTTACACCAATTATTTATAGGAATTAATAGCTTTAGTGGTTTAGAAGTTATTAAAGATTTCAGATCAGTAGAGGACTTTGGTCACGGGTGGCTCTTTTGGGTCTTTATGGGTTAAAAAGGAGAATTTTTTTTTATTGCTCATACATATTGATTGGATTCTCAAATACTTACTTTTATACAGTTGCTTTAACCCCTCACATTTTAATGTGCTTGTGGTAAAAATGTAAATTTTTCATGAGTTAAAGAGCCACTGTGTGATATTTAGTGAAATCTAGTGGTGAAGTTGCAAATAGAAATTGCAACTACAACCCTGACTTTTAGGGGCAGTCTGTGTTGGTTATGCCCACATTACGCTTCGAATGTGACGATGCTGGTCCACACTCAGAGTAGGTGACAATAACAAAAGTCAATGCTGGATGTCACACAAAACAGCAGCAACACACAGACAAAGAAGTCTAGCCTGAGTTACAAAATGATTCAGATTCAGAATTGATCACACCCAGCTAGTGTGTCACAATGATCTATACCATCCAAAGCAGCATCTTCCCATAAAAATACAGCTACCTCTAGAGGTAATGAGTTAAATATGTATGTTTAACTTGTCTTGAATAGATTCATTCATTTTCCAAGGCATTCTAGGCTCTGATCTCCCTTTTATGTTCTTTCTTCTTGGTTTTTTTTCCCCAATATGGCTGTGAAATGGGTTTTAAATTGCTTTCGTAGTGGTCTTAAAAAGTTTGAAATTGTTGAAAACTGCAGAAACCCTGATTACAGTGCACATCCACAGGCACGTCAGTAACCAAAAGTACAAGCTGTACTGTCGGCTGATCTCTGCCCACTGAGCTTCTCAGCGAGCATCATGGAATATGACCATTATACTGCACTTCAACCCAATTATTCTAGATTACTGCATACCAGTTTAAAATAATTGCAAGGTTGGAAAATGTGTATCAGCAGTACCTGGGGCATTATATAAGGTATGGAAGAGCGTATGGAAAAAGACATCTGTTCAGAATCCTGCCTTGCTGTTCTGCTATCTTAAACATGAAATAATACGGACTTGGCTTTTTTTTAGTGCCACCGTTACGTTGGACAAGACTTCTAGGAATTACACTTATAAGAGTTCATGAAACTGGTTATTTAAATAAGAGGGTGCTGAGCCTTAATGTATAACACATGACAATCTATGGAAACATGTGTGTGCTTATTACCCACTACCTGAATACACACAGGGAGGAAAGAACTCCATGTATACTAACTTCTCATGTGGACACTGGACACAAGGTGGTACTCAGTGTCTGTTCTTATTTTACAGCATTTTGTAGTGCATCTTCAAAAATGAACAAGTCAATTATAAGGAGAAACTCAATATTAACTAGATGTATCAGGTACGTCAGAGATGCTGTTTGATTGTAACTAATATCAGGGTAGGCAGGCATCCCAAGAAGCACTGTTTTCTCCCTTTGTACCTCATACAAAAATGTATAATGGAGTTAATACACTCAATAAAAAAATGGAAGCACATTTTTTCCTTAGTAGTTTATGCAAAGGTATGTTTTTTTGCAGCTTTTCAAAAAAATTACTTCACTTTTTTGTCAAACATTAGTGACTATATTTACAGGCACAAAATATTGCCTTTTTTTTTTTTTTTTTTTTTACAGTATTTCCATTTCGCTGTTTACATGGCTAAAGAAAAGAAATACTCAAATAATATTCTCATTTACAGGCAGCTGTGCATTTAAAAAAAAAAAAAAAAAAGTCGGTCATTTCCAGAAACCTGTTTGACTATGCAAGCATAGCCTCACTCATTCATTTGTTCCAGATCCTTCTTTAAAAGGTTGTCGTGCGATATTTATGTCTATCCAAAGGCCTTAAAAGTAAGTGTTGGGATGCGCCCATACTTAACACCAGGGCTGATCCTGGCAGCCATGTTTAAAATAACTGCCTGTCTTAGAGCCAAATCCATACTGTTTGTTTATTTTTTCATCACATTACTTTGGAGGTAATCAAACTAACTAACCATCAAACACACACTAAACAGGTCACTGGACATTCACTTGCATAGTTGCATGGTGGATGTTAAGTTTACTGCTGCAAATAGGGAGTCTGTCATATAACAAATACATTTTGGCTGCCATCTGTGAATGTAATCTTAATTGCTTGATACGCTGGTGACAGTGAAAAGGGCAGTTATCAGTAGTAGAAGTAACAGAGTAAACTTTAAAACAAGCAAGTGGCCTTATGCATAAAATCCCACTACAGAAGCATATTGTGATTACACTAAGCCTGAAGAATGCTCGTAAAACATCATCACATCGCCATATCTCACGTCTTAATCAGAAAACACTGCAGTCAAAAATGGTCTCCATCAGAATAGAAATGTGTGTGTAAATGAATTCAATGTTTGCTGGGATGGTGAATTTGGAAAGACAAGGTGTGTCATTAACACTAATTCTTGATAACCTCATTGAAATCTTCAGGTATGAGGAGAAGGCAAAGAAACACCTCGAGCACCATGACCAAAGGACCAAGTTGGCCTCTGCTCAGGGCACCCGAGAGCCGGGCCCCTTCACCCCAAGAGGCCATGCAGTGGGCCACAAACGAAAGGCCCCGCTCTCCAACCAGCAGCTGTTGGACGAACTCTTCTCTGCTCAGCCCCAGAAGAAGACGAAGAACTTGGCGTCTAAGCCCTCACAGCCCCTTCCGTGTTGCGTGGCTGCCCTTCGACTGCAGCTTCAACGCCTCTCGTCCCAGGGCAGCGCAGCACCACAGGGCATCCGTCTTGTAAACCGGCTGGCCTCTCAGAGCGCCTGGGTCATTTTATGTGGTCAGAGGCTCATGTTGTTAAATCCATTTCGGGTGGAGGAAGCCTTGCTGTTTAAGAGACTTCTAGAGAATAATATACTTCCAGCAGTGAGTCTCCAGAACCCTATACAGTTAACAGATGGGTAATGTATCTCACTCGCTCGTAACCAGCACACTGCTAAACCTTACAATCAGCCAGAATCTTAAAGCCTGAAATAGTAGAAATGCATGTATTATTATCAAATTCGAGTGTCTCATTAAGTATCTGCAACAACATGAGTGCAAATAAATATCCAATACAATCCATAACTGTCAGAAAAACCAGGTTTTAAAAGATCTAATGATGCTGTTTCGTCCATTTGTCAGACTGTGAAGGCAGACCCATTACATTTTTACTGACATCTTGTTAGCTTATAAAGTTAGTTACGTCATTACTAGGGCCAAATTTATGAGCAAAATCCAGACATTAAATAACCTTGAATATAATTGAATAATACTCTAAAGTCACATACATTCTAACCCATAACATAAGTGCATTTCTGGCAGTTCTTTTTGCTTTCTTTCTTTTTCTTAATTTCTTTCTGTCTTTCCTCCACACTATTTCAAACCCAATATCAAATAGTTTCCAAACACTTGAATCACTTTGACAAATTCCTCATTCATGTTTACTATTACCTCCAGAGGCTTTAACATGCATGTATTCTTCTATAATGTACTAGTTCATACTGTTGTTGTATATCAAACATATGTTTAATATTGTATATTACTGTCATTTGTAGAAATCTAGGGGGAGCTGAGTATACGAAGACTCTGTGCCACATGGAGCAGCATCGTCCTGAGCTTGACGGAGGGGTCCTGTTCTCTGATCCAAGGCTTGTTGCAAATGGGTTTCAAATCAAACTCATTCCAGGTACTTTGTGAATAAAAGTTTACATGTTGCTGAATTTTATACATGTGATTGATTGAAGAGTTCAAAACACTGTAAAAACTGCCCGACAGCAAGGAAGCCAAATATATATATATTTTTTTATTTATATAAAAATGAATAGTGTTGTATTTATTTTGTTTGGCAGGATTAATTTAAAATAGAATGAGAAAAGAGAAAATTCCAGCCACTGAAAGACCATAATGAGCGTTAAGACTAAAAAAAGCCAAAAATGTGGTGGCGATTGCAAACATTAAAAAAAAAAAAAACACTTATTAAAGGTCTTAAATGCACAAGTTATAGAAGTAGTGTCACTGAAATATTTTATTAGGGCAAAGTTATAAATATTTTTCTTCAAATGAGATTCCTTTTCTAATGATGAACTGAACATGCTTGACAAGATTTGAAAAACAGTCTCATTTCTAAGAAACAAGGCTTTAGAAATGTGATATTTCTTTCCTGCCGTGTGTGCCATGTCCTTCACAAAAGAAAAATGTTTATTAAAAATGTTAAGCCAACAGCATGCATGTTTTTGAGTAATGCTTTCTCGTAGGTGATTATTTCTTAAGAAATGTTCGTCACTGCAGTCATTAATGTCATAAGTTACAGATCACTTAGAAATGTCAAATGTAGTTGTGTCTAACTGGATTACAGGCAGTGACTTGTAACAGAATTTCTGTGTAAAAGATTAGTGGTGGATAAGAGAAAATACCCCAGTGCCTTTAGAAAAGTTGTCCATCACACAAAACAACTCCAAAAGCAAAGCCTATGGTTTGGTGAATCATTGCACCAAACCATTAAAAGCTAATGTTTTCCTTTCATGAGAGATTATTAAAAGTACAATAAGTAGTACATGACAACATGAGTTAGAAATGTCAAACATAGTTGTGTCTAACTGGATTACAGGCAAATATATCCTTCCTAGAAATATTGTTATAAATTTAATTAGATATAACATTTATTTAAATGGAAGTTTAAAATAAACAATAACAACACTGCTGTGAATAACATTTTAGGCTACAAAAATATTTGGTTTTCTCAGATTTGTTAGATGTGGACAGTGCTCTGGTGTCGCTCTGTCCATGTATAGACTACTCCCAAGTCTAAAACGGAGTGATGGAAATGACAAACCAATAAGAATAGCTCAGAACTGTTCCTAATATTCAACTTGTTTGTGCCAGTTTTGAGCATGATTTCTCTGTTCACATGCAAAGGGTGTACAGTGTCCTGTGAAAACTGCTTGTTTTTGATGCTGACATGGTTCACCTCACTTGACACTGGCTCTGTGCCCAACAGCCTGGTCTCACAGTAGGTTTGCACCCCAGTGTGCAGGTGATGAGAATGGTTGCCCCTTAAGAAATTCAAGGAATTTTCATTTGGCACTGCCAACCTTGGTGGGTGTGCAAGGGACTGAAGTCAGCCATGTATATAAGACGAGACCATTGCCCAATCTCAGCTGAAAATCTCTGGCTTTTTGTTGGGATTGTCAGAAATGTACAATGTCTACTTTTTCAGAAGTCATTCAAAATGTCACATCATTTTAAAGTTGATGCATATATTTACAAAAACAAAAGGATTTACATTTATGATAGACTTGGTATAATACAAATATGAACTGTGTTTCTGTTAGTTGTTGCTGAATACGTTTTCTAATTACAAATGTTGCAGACTGTGCAGTTTCATACAAACAGAAGATCCATAAATCTTATTGGTCTTTGCCTCCCCAGAATTTATTTGAGATCTTTCTTCAGTCATTTTGTATCCAAAGCCATGCATCAGAAATATAAATTGTGCATGATTTGCTGTATTTCCTCATGAAATGAGAACCTATCATTCTTCCACCCTACAAGACAGCTTCCTTCCAGTCTGCTGGGGCTTCTATTAGTCATTTAACACTCCATTTGGCAATTGCTTGTTTGACTTGGGCATCAGTTCGGCTGTAAACCACAATATTTATTTATTATTCTTTCCTGGAGATAGTAGTAGCGTCTGGAGTATATTAATCCTTGTTTTCTGCTTATTTTGGCCAGGGCTCACGTCAGCCGAGAGACATCTGGAAGTGACAGCAATGGCAGACTGTGTGCCTTTCCTCAGCCTAGAGGACCTCAGGGAGATCCTGACTGCAGTTCTTCACAAAAAGGCGAAGACAGTGCAAGAGTGTCGGCCACTTAAAGTCACAAACTACCTAAAAGTGAGAAACGGAAGCTGAAAATGACAATGACACTTTCAAGTTTGTTTGTTTCACTTAAATGAATCTGTCATATTGATTTTCCCATCACAGAGCGAAGCAGTTCGACTTGTGCGTCAGTTACCTTCACATTTATCCAGGGAAGATGTGAAGGAAACACTTGAGAGGATGGAGCAGCAGCTTGGTAAGAGCAACCGCACCTGCATTCATGGACGGCCTTTTCTTGAGCACCTCTCTGATATCCCATGTACCGAGCAGGAGGCCAAGGCTCTGCTTAGGCCTTTAGACTTGTGAAAGTACATTTTTGAACTAGAAGGTAGATGTCCCTGCACAGTGTTGGACAAAATTCTTCCTTGGCCTTTGCCCTACCTTTCTGCCAAGTTTCATGAAATTAAATGCTGACCAACAAACACAAATGGTGTTGAAAATATTACCTCTTTAGGAATGGAAAAATCTACCCCTTCATACTGTCTATGTAAACTCTGTATTATCATCATTCAGTTGTGTCACAGACATTAATAAATGTATTTGAACAAAATTTATGATTTGGTCAGATTTGTTATTAATTTTATACACCTTAACACAAAGGACTTTAGATAGTAGTAAGTTTAAGGACATGGACTGCTGAAAGGACAGACCTCAGTGACAGTTTATCCACTGTTTATATTGTATCTCATCACAGATACAGGACTACTTACATATATTTGCAATGAGAATTTGCTGAGCAGAAACTTGTACAGTGTTTTGTAGCATTAAAAATTAATTATGACCATAGTACAGGTTTGTGATGCATAACACACAGTTCGAAATAAATACACAGAATAAAAGGGTCTAAAACTAACTAGGCCTATGTTCCATATTTAGTTGAGATTTTCTTGACATGATCTCACAAAACACAGTTTTGGCCATAACTACTTGTGATTAAAAGTAGTCCATTGAAAGGATAATGGAGGCATCTGATGGTTGTTTGTGTACTTAATAATTTTGTAAATGTTATTTCTAAGTTGGTTTCATTATCTTTTGTGCCTTCAGTCCCTTTAGTAGATATCTGTAGTTTTTACCCCAGGGAGCTAAACTGATGCTCAGTTCTTTTTGATGTACTTCCAATGCCTTCACGTATATCTGACATGAACATTTCCTGAAAGCAAAGCAGAGCACTTCATTTTTTAAGCTATTTTGAGTCATAGTTTACATTTTGGTGGATTATCAGCAGCCTAAACGGTGATACCTAACTTCCTAACTTGATTTGTTTCCAAATATATCTTACTACCCCTAAGCTTTATTGTGGCACTGTTGGAATGGATATTGGCAAGCTCCAAGGCAGAGATCCACACTGAGCCAGCTACTACCCATAATTCTTTATCCTCAATTAGTGCCAGCTGCTCTGCCTTTAGTATTGACAGATAGTTGTATATAATCCCTGGCTGCATTGAATGCTTTAGAGATTTGCACTGTAATTTCAAACACAAAGTATAGCAAAGCCTTGACACTGTGATAACTTGTAGTGTTACCACTTCCTAAATGCATTAGTGTGATGCTCCTTCATGTGAGGAGGCTAACTTGATTAGCTCTGTGCCTAAGAAAGGAAGCAAAGGCCTGTATCATTTTTGACGACTCATACAAAGTCCCCCTTGGCTCAGAAATGAATATTTGTTTTATTGTTCCTTCATATTTTTTCAGTCAGTGATTTGGCCACACTGGGATAACACGGTTACATATAGCCACACAAGGCTTTCACTCATCTCCTTTTCATATGGACACTGAATCCCACCGCAGGGAAAAGTGCAATCTGATCACTCATCTTATGATAATATTATAGTTAGGACAGTGAAAGGTCAAACCTCAGCACGTCTTGTTTTACGTGGCCTCTGCTGAGAGGACCCACAGATGGCTTCAGCATTGCTGCGGGGGCTAACACTCTGCAAATTGCCTCTGGGAAAAGCATAAATGCCGGTGAGGACCCCCCCCTCCCTTCAGCCCCTTAACTTTTTACCCCTCACTCCTGCATGGACTCTTGTTTAAAAGTTCTCACTGTTGGATACGTGCTCCTCAGTTGCTTGTTTTCCAGAAATGCGCACTGCAGCAGAATTTACTCTGTACATGATGCCTTCGGCACCCAGGGGGCATATCAGAGTAATTGGGTAGGATTAAATGGTGATCATCTTTTGACCATGTGACCACACTGTTTAAAAGGTCAGCAATAGTTCCTTTTGCCAGCTGTCTTTTAAATCGCCTGTTGCACACTTTTTGACATTTTCTTCCACCAAAATATGGAATTTTCTAATTCTTAAGCTGATCTAAGCAGTGGGAAAAGGGAAAAATTTGGGAATAAATGCAAAATATTTCATATCCTAACCTCAATACAAGCAAAGTCGTTTCACCTACAGCGTCATCAAGATAGTTCTGTAATCTCCTATTACCGCCCTAATGTGCAGAGCCACTGCCCCTGAGGTCGTACTCAGCAGCCAGGGTAACTTTACACCACTCTAATAACCCACAGTAACTGTGCACTTTAACATAGTGTAACTCTGCACTTTAACATAGTCATCAAATCCAAAATAAAATGACATGAACTATATTTAACCCCCTTCCAACTCTATTTTTGGAACAGTTAAGAGAAGTAGTCACATCGAGCATTGGTCAAGGTACTCTGTGTTAATACTCTGAGACACCTGTTTGTATTGAGAAATGTGAAACTAAATGTAAGGAAGACCTTTTATACACACCTCAAGAAACCATTAATTCAATATTCTACCGTCTGTGCAGCACTCTGAAAAGAAGAAATTCAGTGAGATTCAATGCCTGCATTAGTTTTTGTACACATATGTCAACTAGTGACTAACCAGGTATTTAATGTGTGGAAGGAGTCCATTTTATTAAAGCTCTTTCAGTTTCATTCTTCATATTCTTATATTAATAAGGCAGTCAAGTATAAACTATGGAAAAGCCTAAATTGAAGTACTACTTGTATTTAAGTGTTTGTTCATAAGTAATCAGGCTTGTAGGACCTCCTATAAAGCTTATTAACTTAATGGTGTCTTAACTTTTCAGCATGAAACAACATTGGGTAATCTGTATTATGTCTTTAGATTTGGACTAAGAAGAGAGAGCTGCCGAAGGAAGGGGGGGGGATTCTTGAGATTTCTGTTCTTTTAGCTTTAATAAGAGTGGTTGATAGACTGAAGAATGTTAGTAGTGGTTAAGCTAGAATTCAGTTTTCATATAATTCTTTATAATAGCGTGACAAATACATTCAGTGAGTTGAACTAATTTGCTTCTTATGTTACTAACCTTGTTTGTTTCATTATTAAGCTTAATGTATGTCTTCATTATGGTAACAATTAGTGAAAACTGCCTATGCCGGCATTACATAGTCAGTACAGTCGCCAATATAGTCAGTGCAAAATGTATAGCTTTAAGGACATGGGAAATTATTAATTAACCTCAAGAAAGGTTTGATACTTTAGATCCAGTCACTGTAAAAGCATAGTTCACTGTTAATAATAGCTTATTTAACTCTAACTTGTCTTTTATGCCTCTTAATTAAGAGGCATAAAAGCTCAATAAAGCTTTAACAAATCTATGTAAATACATGATATGTAAGTTGGTTATAAAGTCACTAAACATCTCAGTAACACTATTATGTAAATAAACATCAAGATCTATCGAAGACAGTTTCACTTCATTCCTAAGACTTATTACAAGCACCAGAAGATCAAGCGTCATCCGTTAACTACGACTGTTTGAAATGTTACCTGCTCATAAAAATCTTCCTAATACAACTGTGGCAAGCTCTTAAAATAGCATCATTTGAGTTTTTTCTTAACACTGCTTGAATTTGGCATCTCTCTAGTGATTTATGTTTTTCTTGAAAAAGAAAATATGACAATCTCTGAATCACGTACAAACAAAAGGTCTGTAAATCTGTCACCAAACTCCAAAACTCCCCATCAACACCAAACTTCACAGGAGGACCAGGAGGACTTAATCAGTCATCTTCAAACTAAACCATAGCTTGGTCCATATGTGACCAACTATAAAATCTCAGCTGCATCAAAGTTTTTTGTTTTTCAGCTAGTAATTGGTCGTGGTGCCTTGCTGTGACTGTGCGCTTTTCTGCCAACCGCTGAAGACACACTTGTGTGTTTTTATGAGCTTCAGGCGCACACTAATGTGACGGGTGTTAAAAAACCACAGGGTCTCAACTGTTGGAGAATTTACAGCCACACCACATTCAATTTCATGGGTCAAGGGCATCCACAATGGGGCCATCAAGTCTACTCTTTTTAATTTTTAATCACTTGTCAGCAATTCCCCAAAGCAGGTTTTGAAGTTGTATTTGCGAGGCATAGTGCAGGATTTATTATATGCCCTTAATGGATTTAGGTAATCAAAGAAAACCAGGACTTCATGTTAAAAACAGCAAAATACACCATAGTGAAAAAACCATAATGATCCAGGCTAATGTCTCAAGATGTTGAGCGAATGTTTGTAATCATGAATGTGTTTGCAGTAATGTTTGACCATAAAAGAATCAAAACTTAACATAAAAACAGTTAATTTCTCAAAAATATGCCAAACATATTTTCGAAAATGTGGATTTCCTCCTGTATCTATAAATGTCAAGCCTGCGTTCAGACAGTCTCCAGGATTTATTCACCAAGGTCTAATTCTGGAAAATCCTGCTTACTGCATGAATGTCATTCAACTGAGCTTCTTGTAAAATTAATTGTGTGCAGTAACCTGTAAAAATGTACCATAAATGTTATTTCTGAGATGTCAAAGTCTATCCAGCCCTCTTGACACATACCTGATACTACTCTACATCCGTGTGTGCTAAGAGCATAGGTCTATCATGGGGAGACAGGAGGTTTCCATAATCTGGCCTCCCTGGGCCTCCCTAGAGGAGCATCTATTCTTCATCACTGTCAGCTCCTCGTCTCTAGAGGGACAATGCTCAGCTGCCTTGGACCTTGAATGGCTCCAATGCCACATTTTTTTGCTTGTCGCTTTACTCCTCCTTGCAAACAAACACTTGACATTGAAGAATTTTGTGAACATAACTGGAGCAAACACCAAATTTGTCCCGTCTCCAAACTTCCAGTGGCTTTACAAAACCATCAATCATGTGATAGTTTCCCAGAGGTGACTGTCAGTTTTGGGGTAGGAAGAGTGATTCCTCATCTGTAAGTGAAAAAGCAAGCGGAGTGCAGACGGAAAGGATAAATCACTTGAGTAGTGAAGACATGTAGCATTCAGCAGCTGGCCATCTGGCCCTTATCATGGCCTGGACTGGCTGATTTTATTGCTTTTCATTGCTTTCTGTGGACCCAAGAGTGATATTCACAAACAAACTGTCAATCCAGACTGAGGTGATCATCTTCTGCTGGTTGGATAAGAAATTATAATATGCTCCATGAACATTGTGCACATTTGATTAAAATGTTTGTAGTAATGTAATGTAACGTGATTTAGGAGTATCTAATTGCAAAAGGTTCAATCTAGTATTCATAATTATGTTTTTCATTAGTGTATAATCATGTGACGAGGTTCTTTCATTGTCTTGAATGTCGCTTGACCATGTTCCTACAATGTTTAAGGACTAATTCTTTTTTCCACCATGTTATAGCAGATGTCATCCAGTGATAAGATGCATTACCACCATTTAGTAAGTCTGAGTGTGGACTAGAATTAATATCCCATTAACTAAGAGGCTCAGATCAGAGTAAACGAACACAAGAGACCCCTGTGTACTTCCAGGTTCCATAGGTGAGGGTGGTCATTTGAAACTTCATCGCTCTGTGTCACTAAATCTCACACCACTTCACCTTCATGAATGTTTAGAATAAGGTACATGTCCAGTGGGTGTTTGCTTCGCTCAAAGGAACATGCTATTACTGGGAATTAGCCGTTTTACGAGCTCACCTGCTAATTATGCTACTGCTTGGTGTCATAAATCAGTTGGCATAATAAATTTCAACTTTTATGTTAAAAAATATTTTTGTCAAATGTTTAACCCCCTTCCCCCTCCTTTGCATCATATGGTTCATGAAGTAACTCTATTCCATGAAGTTAATACTATTACTACTAATGATAATGATGATGCATTGGATTTCTATAGCACTTTTCAAGGCACCCAAAGCACTTTACATTACTGATCCATTATTCATTCACTCACGTTCACACTCCGGTGGTGGTAAGTTACATCTGTAGCCCCAGGTGCCTTGTGGCAGGCTGATGGAAGTGTGGCTGCCAATCCACACCAAACAGCCCCTCCCACCACCAGCAAACATTCATACACATGAAAAACTGAGTGTAAATGAATGAATGAATCCATGTGTTTTTACATTTCTAAGTTGTCATCTAATAGTCCTATCTTACAAAGAAAAGTCAACCATTTTGAAGACCTATACATTTGATAAATCACAATTATTGTTCATTCACATTACTGAAAATGTGCCCATATGTGCATAAAACAAAATTAATATAATCTAAATGAGACCAAGGCTGACTAATAAAACAGACTGTCTGCCTTTCAATGATCAAAACCATGCCAATATTCTGTGCAAAAAGTCTTTTCTTGTTGATAGTGTTTTGGGCTTGTTACAGCTTTTGCCCAAAAATTAAGTCTGTGACCATCAGAGTGACCCAGTGTAAGTCCATCTGTCCCTCCAGTTGTCATGGATGCAATATCTTGCCAATGGCCTGATAGAATATCTTCAGATTTGGAAAATTCAGTTATTACCTCTGCCAAAGAGGTTATGTTTTCATCTGGGTTTGTTTGTCTGTCTGTTAGCAAGATAACTCAAAAAGTTATGGATGGATATTGATGAAATTTTCAGGAAATGTTGACACAGGAGATGTTGATGGCACATAGAACAAATGATGACATTTTGGTGGTGATGGGGGGGCTGATCTGCCTTTGCAGGGGTCTGCGCTTTTCATTATACACCATAATGCTCCTGTAGAAGTACTTACCTGTTTATCCATCATTTAATGATGTATGTATGTTTAATGCATGAAGTTCAGTTCACACCATGTTTTACACTATATATATATATATATATATATATATGTGTGTACTGAGAACTTTACTTGATGCCATTTATTAAACTGTGAGCCGTCTGAAAACCTAAAGAAAAGCCTGTACACTGACATTTGACCAGTTCACAGATTCATTCAACCATAGATTTACTGATGTACTTCTGTAAAATGATTTCAATTGTTGTGCTTGTTGTAGTATTTTTTGTTGACTTTCAGATGAATGAAGAGGGAAGAGAAAAATTATGGAGAGCAGATCAAAGATCCTCTATAAACTACCCTCTGATATGAGCTGATCTTCAACACCTCTAACTATTATAACCTGAGAACTAAAGCTATAAACCGTAGTTTTGCATCTCTTGTTCTGGTAAAGATCCACACAACAAACAGCAACAGTTAACAGGATACTATATTTTAGGTCATTAGAGGGATTTTAACATGTTCTTGTTTTATAACACATTGTTTAATATCCGTTCATATTCTTTTGCTCACAACTGTGTTGTCACGGCTGATTTTGCCACTGAGGGATCTGTCAGCAGCAACACTTCTCCAGACTCTATGGTTTGCACATCTGTTAAAGGCTCCAGATGTTTTTGGATTCACCTGGCAAGCCCCATCTCTTTCTCCACCTGTTGTCCGTGGCCTCATGACCACAGACATATGGTTTGTCTACAACAGCTGCTATAGACCACTGCGTATATTAAATGCTTGTTTATTCTTTTGAATTTTTGGGAGATTTTACTGAAACTTAATGACTTTAGATTTTTTCAGAAACTAGTGCATTTCTACTGATACACAGGTTATGAATGCAAGACCTACAGTTTGGTACTACTTATGTTGCACAATGTAAATATTTCTTTCACCACTTTCATCAGAGATCTTTTGGTTACGTATGTGATTTGTGTTGTAAACACTGAAAGCCAAAATAATAAATCTTGAAAGAAGAATAGAAATAGAAATGTATGTGACGTTTGTGTCTTTTCATCATCATCCTACCTCTTTTCCTCAGTAACTAAATAAATCTAATAACTGAGAACTATGAATAACACTTGACACATGATAACGCTAAATTTGAAAATGAAATTCCTCAAAATAAAACTAAAATCATTTTTACAAGATTAAATAAAATGACAGACTTATTCAAGTGCCAGATCTGTAGTGACCCTGATCTGCACCACTAACCAGAATCCACATTCATCTTTATATAATGTTCTTTAGCAGCTATATAGCGCCCTGTTAACAGCTGTTCATTAATAGGGACCAGAGAAGGAACGTTGTAGCCTCTTTTCATTCATATTCTGTTAACATTGCACAACAGGAACCCTGTCCAATAACGGGGACTCCAGCTGCCTTGGACTACTCCCTTACCCCCTAACATCCTTCTTCCCGTTCTCTCACTCTCTCTTCCTCACCTGTCAGAGGTGGAATGTCGTTGGCGGATGCAGTCCTCTAGGGCCGGAGTCTCTGACAGATGCTTAGTCAAAAAAAAAAAAAAAAAAAAGTATTTACCCGGTCCTGTTCATAAAGCTGTTTAAAACAAGAGGAGGACTAAATGAAATGATGCACATCCGTTTATTATAAGAGTGGATAGAACTGCTTCAATAAAATGAAACTTCTCCCCTGAAATGCTAGAAGAAAAAGTTTACCTGACATCTATACGCGGAACAAGGAGATATCCCTTATATTATTCATTTGGGCTATAGCTGGGCACATCACCCAATATTTATATTTACATCAAATTCAGTGATACCAGCAGTGGAGTTGAATGTCTGCACACTTTCCTCCAGTGACAGTATCTGCACGTCCACTTGTCTAAAAGCACAACTACTGATCCCACTTTTTTACTCCAGCAAAAGTGGAAAAAGTATATATTTTCAAAGTGAAAAGTAGAACTATAGATATAGGAAACTAGCATTTCATTTGTCTCTTGTTTTGATCTGTCTTTTGTGCATCTTTTTGTTGCATGTCTTGTGTCTATTACATTTTCATTGTTACCCCTTACATAGTGTGTTTTGTCTTTTTACATCATTTTGGTTTTGTTACATGTGTCTAATATGTGCTGAAGACTGATTATTCCCTTTCTCTTTGACAAGGTTTTCATCTTTTTTCCTTTTAGGTTGTTTCTAATATTACATCCTTTTCATCTTCTTACGTCTTTTATGCCACTTTGGTCTTGGTACCATTTCATGTATTTTTCGTGCATTGACGGATGCACCAAAACATCTCCTCTTCTGTGTGTTATTCCATCCATTTATGTTGAAATCAGTCTTGACATTAGGATGCTGAACAATATACAATCAGTAATTCTGCTCCAAGGCATTACACAAGAGTAACAGATAGTCCATGTAGTTATTCCTATGTGCTATGTGAAAGCAATTTGATACAGATTTAATGTGGAAATATGGAGAATTAAAGGAAAAATGTCAGAAAAATACTCAAGTACAGATACCTGAATTCACTAAACTATAGGAAAGTATTGTAATTCTTTTAGACTTTCTTTTAAGTTAGTTGTATCCTGTCCTGATGTAAATCTTCACTTTGTGCATCTTAGTTCACAGAAACTTTCATCCACTGTTTTCCCTGTTATCTAAAATCCTTCCCTAGGGAAAAGTGATTCTGTGGATCCACTCTGCCCGGGGGTGTGCTGTGGGTCGATCGTCACAGCCGCTTTCCAGCTCTCAGCAGGAAAGGAAGTGGCTCTCAGGGGCAGCGCTCAATTCGCCCTCTACTGGGCGGAAGTCAGGCCTCAATGAGGCCGTCAGTCGAATAGGTCATGCTGTCAGAGTACACCAGAGTTCACATCCTCTCATTAGACTGCAATACTTTCAACGTGCCTTCTCTGAAAAAAGACAAGTCAGGGAAACAGCCGAAATAGGCCTGAGATAAACTGGGCTTATTTTGACAAGACCATGTAGGTGAAGTCAGGTAGAAAAATAGGACTTGGAAGGTTTACTTTCCTGCACTCGTCCACCTGGCACAGACGCTCGCACGTTGCCTTGTGCAACTTATCCTTTTGCACCATGTGCTGAAGACATAAAGATTCTCAGCTGCTGAAGTGTGAAACAGGGCTGCATCGCGGCTATGTTGAGGTTCAGGTTGTTGTGTTGTGAAACTGTAACATCAAGTTTGGAAATGATCTGCGTGCTGGCAGAATGACACCAAGCAGATGGTCAAACAAAGGCCTGTATTTGCAGTTGCAGTTATATTATGTTTGGGAGGAATCTCTTTAAAATATTGTCAATAGTTTTGGTATTGAACACAGGAAAATTGGATTCCAAGTTACACTTGAACCTCTTTAACATCCAGCTTAAGCAACCCTAGGGTTAGGGTTATAGCAGAGGAAATGTACAGCCAGAATGCATGTATTAGACTTCAGTAGAAAGGAAAAATGTTCTCATTTCTGAGTTTAACACATGCCTTAAATCTAGTTTAGCCTACATCAATTCAAACACAGCTCAAATCTAAGCCTTGAGTAAGTCTTGGGTGATTTGGTGGATGTTTCGATGTTAAAATTCAAGAAATACTCATGGATGAGATGTACATGTTTCTTGTGAAGTGCATTTAACAGGACATCAGGCAGACACAAATTTGCTCAGAGAAACAGAGCTGAACAAACAAGCTAGAAACTTTATTTGTTAAAACAAGTATATAGAGTTGCTGTATTACATCTTGCTAGATTGTCATTTTATACATTTACCAACAGTGGTTTAGAAAGGCAACTCCTACTGGAAATAATGGCACATGTAATACAATACAAATTAGCAAACATATCAAAATCAGTTTTTACAACTTTTGTAGCAACCAATTCTTTCTATTGGTGTGCCATAGTGCAAACTGTGTTGTTCATAAGACAGAGTTTAATGAAGCATGATCTCGACATTCATACATCTCAACAATCTGTGGTCTCTGTCTTTAACACATTTTTTCATTTTGTCGGCTGCATTCACTGTGCCTTCAGTTCAAGTCCTTCTGTCCAGTAATGTGAAATTACAATCAGAATAATTCAAGTGTATCGGGCAGGTCAGGCTGTTTGGTTGAATAGTTGTAGATTATGATGCTCCGTGGATATGTGTCTGTATGTGTGTTATGGCAGAGTACAAGACCTGAAGTGGTGTTTTCATCCCGGGGGAACGCTTCCTCTTTTTGTATCTCAGGAGTGATCGACCGTCCAATAGTCACCTGCGCTGAGGATTCTCCTCTGCTGTGCTCTTCAAAGAGTCAAATAAGATTTATTTTCATGCAATATCAGAGAGAGAACGGTCTGATTTTTACTAATTGAAATGAGTTTAGTTGGAGTTAGGGTGTGTTTTGGAGATTTATTTTCATTAACCCCCTACTCGCCTTTGTTTTCTACCAGTGTGAAATATCACTCTAAATGGTCTCCAGCTGTGTTTTTCCAAGCCCTTTCAAAAAGTCCATGAGGATTCCTGGTTTCACTCTGAAAACACAATTTAAAACATGATTACCACAACATAAAGCTCAGCAAAAAGTGTAAAAGCTTGTATGATGACTAGGAGTGGAGTGGAATGGAGTGGATGTTTGAGTATAATCTGTTGGCATGGATGAAATAATGTAGAGAACACTGAAACATGAGAAAATATTGCAAAACAGACTATTTTTACTGTCTACATTCACTCCCCAAGTCCACCATCTGTTTTTGTGTCCCTGCATCCATCTGACTTCTACAGCAGAGGAAGCAAAGGAACGAAAAGAAATAGCTTGAGAAAGCGGTGCCCTTTGGGAAGGTCAGGCTATTCATGGCCTCTACTCTGGTTCTATTGTACCGACAGAAAAGCACTGGAACTGGTTGATTGGTTTGTGTCAAAGTCTGAAGTCGGAAGCCAGACCGAGCCACAGCAGCCCCGCCCATCCGTCCGTCCTCCGTTCTTGCCAGGGCCTCAGACCCAACTCAAAAGCATCCACAACGGTCCACCACCATGGAGGGGATCTTGCCATAGATGATCTGCTCTTTGCGGTTAAAGTAGAGCATGTTGATGGGTGACATCTTGGTGGGGGTACAGCAGGGGCCTGCGGTCCCTCTTGGGTTGGCCTTGTTCACCAGGTGGGTGTGCGGGTACTTCTGCAAGTGCATGTACTCGCACTCCCCAGAGCAATAGTTGGCTTTGTAACGTTTTGGGGCAATAATCCAGTCCCAGCCAAAGTCTTCGAAGTCCACCGTGAGCGGGTAACGGCAGCAGCGGGACTCTGGCGAGTTCTCGTCGCAGTCCAGGCCTGTGTCTCTGGGGGAGCGCCTGGGACCCTCCGAGATCTTCACCTCCATAAATGGTTGCTGAGAAGACATATGTGGAAACTGAGATACAAGAGCACAGATGACGGCAGTGGGTTTACATTTTACAATCTGGTGCCCTTGACCTTTGGCAGCTGGTTTTCAAACATGGCATAATAATATTTTGAAACTCAGAGTTTTAAAGAAATTAAATCATCTGTTGGTTGGTTAACCACAGCTATCTTGGTATTCTAATTGCCTCGGAGGCCTGTGCCGGCATTTGAGCCATGTGAAGTGTGTTTGTCATTGATAGTAGTGTGTGCAGTGCATGCAATTACTCGGATTTGCACAGTCACACAAAATACTGTTAGGAATGTGGAGCAGGTGAACTTTTATGTAATCTAGCAATAAGCTTTGGGTTCTTGTGGACCGGGCATCTGTCCAAATGCAGGTGAGTGCCTACATGGAGTCTGTGTTGATTAGCAACTTTCAAAGCTCTTTTAATTCTGGATTCCTTCTTCCCAGCAGTCAAACACATGAATGCTTAAGCACCTGCTGACTCTTCAAAGCCTTTATGGACACAAAAGCCTGGAACAAACTATTAACTCAATAAAAGAAGCTTTTTTTGGTACAATTTGAGTAATAACTTGTCATATATTAATAAGACTGTGTTTTAAGATGCAGAATATGCCTCCATAAACTGTTCACTCTCACATATTGACAGTTTTAAAGTCAAATAAAGCTTCTTCTCACCAGTCCTTCCTCTCCAGGCTCTGAGGAGGTCACAGCCAAGTCATTTCCCCTCGAATCAAACGCGTTGATCTCGATTCCCCAGTTGGTCTCCGGCTGCCGCAGCCACACACTCAACACTTGTTTGACGTCTATACTTTGCCAAGAGCTCACTCCGGCGCTCACGTCGATCTTTAGAGAGCGGATCCGTATGTGCCTGCTTCCGTCCGTGACCGGCATCAGGCGGGAGATCTGCAGGAACACGGTGGTGTCCTCGGACGCCGGCCGCAGATGCACCCACAGCTGAGCCCGCAGGATCCGACTGGCCTGGATCTTTTGAGCGAACGAGAAGAAGCAGCACTGGGGCTCCTCATCCACCTGCACTATGGGATCAGCTGGAGGAAAAAAGAGGAAGAAAAGCTTTAGAACGCTCATCCAGGGTAAGGCATTTCTGAAGCTCAGACGGTCATGTATGAAGCACACGGTTTAAAAGCTTGGTATTATTTGTATGTTGACTTTTCAGATCTACAGTAAAACCTCTAAATGAACTCCAGGCACAGTCGCTCGTGCGCTCTGCTCTGTGCGTAAAAGTCTATTCCATTCCACCCGCGCGTAAAGCTAATCATAAATACAGATTAAAAACTCACGTTCTGTAGCCATCATCATTATTGTTTCCGTGATGGAGTGCTCGTCGTCGTCCTCCAGGATCACATCCCTGTTGTCATCTCCGAGCACGTCGTACTGGTCGAGGAGCTGCTGCAGCGGCGGCGCTTTGGGCAGAAGCTGCTTCACTGTGTCTCTGCTGATGTTCGGAGCTACTTTCATCCGCAGTTTGCTCAAAATCTGCGATTTGATGGCGTTTAATCGCATGGTTTTAATCTGCTGCCGGACCTCGCAGGTAGAGCACTGCTCCGTGTCCTCTGGAACGGTGGTGGAGATCTGCTGGTGCGTCTCTTGTCCACTCAGAACTACTGGACCCAAAGCGATCAGCAGGCTGAGATAGAGCACAATCTGAGACAGAGGCATTGTCTCTGCAGGCTGTTGGAAGAACCACACTGTGCTGATGCGCCACTGGACTGGCTTTGGATTAATGTCCCGCACTGATCGGCATCATACTTTATTAGCGCACACCTTTTTATACTCCAACTTTAGCCTCTTTTGTGTCGTCAAAAACTATGATTGGCTGGAAAGGCAACAATGACTTTTAACCGACTGACATGAAAACTTTTTTTCGCTGTCAAACCATAAAGGGATTGAGACTGTAAGCATGTGCTGGACACATCCGCACATGGATGAACGCACTTTTCTTACGGCGATTGCGCAACCTGCGCAGAGGCACAAATGTGTGTGTGTGTGTGTGTGTGTGTGTGTGTGTGTGTGTGTGTGTGTGTGTGTGTGTGTGTGTGTGTGTGT
>JAPTYQ010000015.1:4798704-4810890 GCA_029814465.1 Ostorhinchus cyanosoma | reverse complement strand
CATTAAAAATGATGAGCAGTTTGAATACTGCTCCAAACAGTGGACTGATCTTTCTACTGTCAGAGCGGAATTTCATGAGTAATCTGTCAAAGTTCTGATCTTTTACAGTGGGGAAAAGCTGCTTGAATGTTTGTTATATGTACTTTCAACTTTCAGTTAGAATAGAGCAGCAGTGGTAAGACAAAAATATTATTTTTAGTGGTCAAAACTTGTCACTTGAGTGATCTATTTAAATCACTATGCAAATAAAGTATTGGGTTTAAAGCTTTAGTTGATCAGGAGCAAAACTAGTATGAGTATGTTGGA
The DNA here is from genome assembly GCA_029814465.1 of Ostorhinchus cyanosoma. Lineage (NCBI taxonomy): Eukaryota > Metazoa > Chordata > Actinopteri > Kurtiformes > Apogonidae > Ostorhinchus > Ostorhinchus cyanosoma. Next base: position 4,810,584 of record JAPTYQ010000015.1, on the reverse strand, counting down.
ACATTCATGTTGTCAGATGAATCACAAAATGACACTGAGGTGAATTTAGCAAACAATGGTATAATGTTGATATAATAAAAAAATATAAAAAGCTGAAATGTGTGTGTGAATTTTTACGTAGCTCAACAATGGAGATATTTTTGCAGAGTGATTCTTCGTGATTTATTTAAATATCAATGAAATCAGATGTTAAACATATGGGCCAAAACCGGCCCGCCAAAGGGTCCAAATCTTAGATGAATTTGTGAAATGTAAAAATTACACTGAAGATATTGACACTCGAGGATGTTCAAATCATTTTAGTTCAGGTTCCACATACAGAACAATTTGATCTCATGTGGCTCAGACCAGTAAATAATAATAACCTATACATAATGACAACTCCCAAATTTTCAAATTAGTTTAGTGTATAAAAGTTAAATTAGATAAAAATGTTTATATTTACAAACTATCATCTCACAAAAAATGAATAACCTGATCAAATATGAACAATAAGAGAAGTGTAATTATAACAATATTCTACCTGTTACTAAATGTTTTGTGTATTTGTGGATCCACTGTGATCTGGAAGTTGTAATGCACATATATAAATGATAAACACGCATAATATTGTCAAAATTAAACACATTTTGTCAAGAAATTTTAGGTTCATGTAATTCACATTTTTATGGATAGTTTGTAGATGTCAGCATTTTCATGTAATTCTCTTTTTTCAATCTAAAACAAAGAGAAAAGTTAGGAATTGTCATTATTTGTAAGTTATGTTTTTATTTTACTGACTCAGCCCACTTGAGATCATATTGGGCTGAATGTGGAACCTGAACTAAAATAAGTTTAACACCTCTGAATTAAAAATGATCAAATATTAAGGACCGATTATGTGCCGGTCATGACGTAGGAGTCGTTCACCCCTGGAAGCCAATGCTTTATACTGAAAGTGACTCCTCCTGTATGTTATTCACAGTGGAATGACACACGTTTTAAATGTGGTAGAGTACAGAATTGATGTTGCACTTCAAGTATAGAAAGTACAGCAAAAATAGAGTGACTTTTTCCATAACTTTTTTATTGTAGAAAACATTTGAATGTAAACAGTCTTTCCTGATCTTGAATCTGTAACATTTAAAATATTTATTCTGAAAAACAATGTTCCAACGAAGACAAATGGACAAAATCTGTCTTCTCTGAGAGAATTTTTCTCCCTACATTTATAAGAGTTTTTCAAATGGCTTTCTTTCTGAATTTTGAGGTACTGTAAAATGACAGTGGTTTACGATTACTGAAAGGACCAATCCCTTCCAGTTCAGGACATTTCTGCCTACAAAAATTGTAAAAACAGGTGTTTTTATGTGGCGTAATTGTCCTCTTGTTCCTTGAAAAATCTGCTTTTCTAAAAGAGGGTGATATAAGAAAACTGTCTTATAAGGAATGACAGACAACAGTTCACAACAACTTTGACTAGATAAATATTTCATATATTAAGTGAACATCACAACATCAAATAGCCTTCTTTGTTGTCCTGATCCACCCACTTGTATCCTGTTCTTAATTTTTGGTTCAGTGTGAAACACGTGCGTGCTCTTACTGTGCGCTTAAACGAAAGTTACAATGACAACTTTAGTGTAGGAGCTTGTCATCTGTTGATGACAATTAACCAAGTTCTCAAGTCCTAAGTTCTCAGTTACCTTTTTAAGTTATACATCCATGATAATTGCCTTTTTACTGAGTTCTTTATAGAGAACTGAAGTTGATTCTTTAAACATCCTGATTCTCACTCCTGGTTTCTTCATTCTCGTTTTCTACAGCAACATCAGTGTGTAGATCGAGCTACTGTTAACTTAAGCTGCCTTCATGTGCTATCAGGAAAAGGATCCTTTCCACTAGGGATTTCGAAGACCGTTGTGTTCAAGTGCTTTTGTTGTCGTAGCAGAATGAAAAATGGCTGACACAATTTATCGTGACCTGCTACTTTGCCAAAACATTTTTGGACATTAATTGATCTTCTATAGCATTTTTACTTTTTGTACATTTTTGGGGGAAATTGTATATGCTATGAAAAATTCACCAGCTAACACCAGCAGAACATTAATAAAGGAACTGTTTATCATTTGCAATGAATCCCTCATTACTCTCTGCCATGTTGAGAAGTTTAAAGGTGATTTTCATCTCGGCAGCTCATGGAGCAATTATTGACTGTGTAACTAGTATTTAGCATAATTCCCAAAGCACATGAAGGTGGCATTAGAAACTGAGTTGGTCATCAGCAACAAAATTGGTTCCCAGCACTACACAACAACTCCAAGACAAAGAATACAAACACAGGCGTTACTTATTAATGTGTAAAGCATAACCACATGTGCCTCAGCACGCGCACACACACACACACACACACACACACACACACACACACACACACACACAAAGAAAAACAGTTCAATGATATAACAGTGTAATACATTAGTGAAAATATGAGTGTGTAGATTATAGTCAGATATCAGCAGGAAATTCACTAGAGTAATGTATTATTTATTAATGGCAAGAATTTAACATCTGAATGATTGTCAAAGTGAAATTACAGCCACTTCTACAGAATTGTAGACAATATGATGTCGTAACACATCTACAGCAGTCTGCAGTGAGCTAGCTAAATTCACATATCAACTGGCTGAACCAATCAAAAAAGGCCGTTTTACATGTTGACATAGGACTGAACAAATATTGCTCCTGAGTGGTTTAACACTGGGATGATGCTACATTCAAGGAAAAATGTTGTACCCTGGTATTTAGTCATTCTAATACACAATAAGTGCTGCAGAAATTGATCTCAGATTTAGAACAGAGTTGGAATTTTGGAATTTGAAAGTCAGTGTGATTTTTTGGTGTGAAGTGGACTACATTTAGAGGGGGACCATGGTGGGATGTTCTAATGTTGGTAACTAAAGATAATGTCTGAGTGTCATTTCAGTTATATAACTACAGGAAATTGGACCAATTGTCATCACTGAACTAGTTTCCAGCTGATCAATAAGTGGAAAGACAATGGATACTGAACGTGAACCTCTGCTTGCCTTTTTGAGCCTTCTGTCAAGTTGGTAAAGTAGTGTCAGTGGATTCCAACTGCGCACCCAATAGTGATCTCAGGTGAAAATGTGGACTGTTCTGGTGTCAATCTACTCTGTGGAGACAAGTGTATCTGTTCTACCCAACAGTACCTCCTCTGTGTGGAACTGTCAGTCTTGCTAGGTGCAAATGTGTGAAGAAATTTTTTTCCTGCGTAAAAAATAATCCGCAGTTCCGTTATAAGCACAAACCTTAGTAAATTGTATTGCATGTTGCATTTAAATACCTTCTTCTGCAGGTTTTACACTGGCGCAAAACTTGAACAAATCTGGCCTTAAGTGAGTTACACAACAGCTAACATTAGCTTTCATCCACATCCTACCTAGAATTGCACTTTGATAGTGTTGCATAATGCAATAGGAAGTTACACAAATTCAGAAATATCAAAGCATCTCTTGTTCAGCCTGGATGTAAACCACACTGGATGTAACCACAATGGCAAGAAATATTCTGGCCAACTGTTTCAAGGTCTTAGTAAGCTGGAGACAGAAAAAATAGCACAGAATAAATTCAGGCCTCTCCCTTTTGTGTTATGCAACACCTCTATCAAATATGTTCAGTCTGTAGCATGATCAACAGACACACAACTGTAAATAGTATAAATAGCTTTTTCGATATGTCTTTAGTTTTGGATTTTGCACTTTTTCTGCTCTTGTGTACTTTTGTGTGCCTTGCTGCTGTAACTGGAAGCATTAATCATATCTTATTATAACCCAAAACGCAGTTTCAGGGATATTATGTTTTTGGTTCGACTGCTGCAGATGGCTCGGCTCATCCAGCTCCGGTGGCTGTGCCTTTGTGTAAACGTGATAACTTGGAAAAAATATTGGGTTTACAAATTCTAAAGTTTCCATATCAATCAATATCATGGAGAGGAAGAACTGATTTTTTTTTTAATGGTTTACCATTTCTCGATTGCCCACAAGGGGGCGCTCAAAGTTTAAAATCACTAAACACTCTTTTGTTCATATCTCTGGAACTATTTGTCTGATTGACTTCAAATCAAATGCAAATGAAAGGTCATGACCTGGGGACACTTCACGTCATGACATCATAGATGTCTGGTTATGGATTGGGGACATACCCCTAGCCGTCGCTTCTGAAAGCTAGTTTTGTCTAGTTAGCTAATACGTGTTGGATGCTAACATTAGCAGTTGTCTAACAAGGTTCTCAATTATATTGCTTTACCATGAAATATGGCCTGATGTCCTTTAGATTTCCACTATCCATTGTCCTTTCAGTTGGTGATCTATCAGGAAGCACTGAAATGACGGCACTTTGTCAGATTTCCCTGTATCAACATGGTCATACTACAGTAGGCTTGTGAGATAATCAAATTTAAACTTGATGTCAGAGGAAATGGCCCCAATTTGAAAATGACCCATAAGATGTGAGATTCATGCATCCTTCATGGTTCCTTCTATGACATGTAATATACAATTGCTCATTACTTTTTCTGTCTCTTACTTGTCTTTCAAAAGGCAATTGCTAACGTGGCTAAATGAGACTTCAAAGGATATTAGGAGTTAGTCCATTACCACACTGAAAATGAAAAGTCATTTAGTCAGTTTTAGTCCACCTTTACAGCGTCAATGTTTAGCACTCTTGTAAACTAGCTAGTACAAACTAGATCAGGCCATGCCAAGAGAAAATGATTTTGTTGACGAAGTAAGCACCAATTAGTCCAGGGCTGAAAAACAAAGCCAAACGGTAAATGCTAAATGCTGCTGTTTGAAAGTGAGTCACTCCCCATAGACCCCCTCGATAAAATGACCAACCTTAGAGTAGAAATAAATGTACATAGAGGCTGGTATAGAAAACGATTTTGGTCTCTGGGTTATCAAATCTTTCCTCACATTTCTAATATTGCTAATGTGTGTGTTTATACATTATATCTAGTTGACGTTACGATTACCAAAGACATGTTAACGTTTACCAAGCAGCTGACACTACTTCATGGCGTTTCACATAACATAAGTTTGATTAGTGTGGTCATATTTTCAGTTAAGTTAGCAATACTGATAGCTTAGCAAGTTACTGTCCTAAATCTCCCCCACCTCATCCTCCAAATATGGTCACTTCTGGCTCAAAAAATGAAGAGCCAATAGAAAAGTTCTATTAGCATTTTGATTGTGGGAAAGGAGGCAAAGCAGGGGTTTTCCTACAAGAACAGTATGCCATCCTTACAGCACTCCAATGAAAAATACAACAAAATGAACATGAATAGGGAGAGGAATAGGGAGTCTAAGGCCTGCTGGACATGGTTCTTTATTACTAGTTATAAAAAAATACAGGTTCTATACAAAATGGAAATAGGTACAGAACATCACCAGCTGCTTATTCTAATTACTGAGGACAAATTAAGCCAGGCTGAGCAACACATACATGACTACATCTGGTCTCAAATGAACTGAAATTGATAGACAGTACTTTCATTGATATGCACTTCAGAAACTATTCAGACCCCCTTAATTTTTTTCACTTTTATTCTGTTGCAGTCTGATACTGCAATCTTTAATTTCTTTTTTTTTATCCACAATGTATACTCAGTATCCCATAATGACAAAATGGAGAATTTCACAATATTTTCTTTGGCAAATTTATTAAAAAAGAAAAACTGCAATATCACATTCGTATAAGTATTCCAGCCAATGTGTAACTATACCTGAAATGTTCGAGGTTGAGGGAAAGGTGAATACAGCAAAGTACAGAGAGATCCTCAAGAAAATCTGTTCTACAGAACTCAGGACCTCCAACTGTGCAGAAAGTTTACCCTAAACACACAGCCAGGAAAACACGGGAGTGGCTTAGGGACAACTGTGAATCCTGGAGTGGCCCAACCAGAGCCTGAACTTAAGTCCTATGGAACATCATGGGAGAAACCTGAAAATGGCTGTCCACTAATAGTCCCCATCCAACCTGACTGAGCTTGGGAGGATTTATAAAGAAGAATGGCAGAAAATACCCCGAAAGGTTTGAGTATTTAATTGCAGCCATGGGTGCTTCAACGAAGTACTGAATAAAGGATCTGAACATATATGCCAATGTCATATATCAGTTATTCCTTTTTAATAAATTGGCAAAAATTTCTAAAATTCTCTTTTCACTTTGCCCGTAGGGGGTACTGAGGGTAGATTAATGTGGAAAAAAAAACCCAAAAAAACAATGGTAGCATCAGGCTACAACAAAAGTGAAGGAGGTCTGAATACTTTCTGAATCAACCATATAAATAAGAGTTGTTAATCATGAATGTTCTTCAGTGAGGATAATAAATCTTTTTGGTGACTGCTGCTTCCATCTAAAACCCTACAGGCTGCTGTGTTTAAAACACCCATCAAACCTGTTTAAATAGCTCTTCCTTGACTTTGAAGAGGGACGTGCCTCTGCTCTACAGCCTTGCTCCCTTTAACTTCAGATACCTAGAGTCACACATACAAACCAGATCTTTGATGTCACAGACAAACACTAACCACCCCCAGTCACTCTGTGCATTCTGTGATTTCTGTGCCATCCACGAGTAGTGTATGAATGATCCCATCTCTTTTCTTGCCACTGCTCACAGCCTTCACGCAGCAGTTGTGGTCGCCGAGTGTAAAATGCGTTTCTGTGCCATCATCCACAAACTCCCCCTGCAAGAAAAAGAGACTAAGATTAATAATTTCTCATTTACTGCCCTTGACAACTTTGACAAATACTCACTAAACCAGTATAACATGATTAAAAAAAGGTCTAGTATAATACTCACAGCAGTTTCAATCTTTTGTCCATTACACCAAACATCCATGGTGTCTTTCTCTGCAAGTCAATAATCAGGTACTGAATCAATGAACAACATCAAACTGTCCACAGTAAGTGACAGTCACTGCACTATTTGTGTACAGTGTGTAATCAGTGGCGGCTGGTGAAATCATTTTTTAGTGGGGAGCAGAATGGAAGTCAGTTTTCAGCTGCACTATAACCACATATTACCACTAGGATACACCAAAGCACATGCACCACTATTTAAAATATTAAGTTAAATTCAAATAATAATAATAAAAAAAAACACAGTATGTGTTTTCAATCATTTATTTTTTTATATGTAAATTTCCCCCGTCTATCCTTCAAACATGCAAATTTTCCATGACTCTATTGTTAAAGTCAGGCATGTCTGTGACAAATGCCTTTTCCACTAATAATAATGTTTTTAGACCAGGAGCAAAGATAGTGGCAGTAGATTGCATAGCATTAATAAATATACAAGTTAAGCCGATGGGAGAACTGCCTTTTTGTCACTGCTCCTGCCAGGATTCAAACCCTGGACTCCCATATCAAAATCAGTAGTACTGCCTACTGACGTAGCCACTGATACATATTTAGTGGATGCACTTCATTTTGTCTTGGTCATTTTAAAAGTAGCTCACAAGCTGAAAACATGTGGGCACCCCAGGTTTAGACGATCTTGTGTGGCATTGCATTTCTCATTAAGGCCTTGATTCTTTTCGGGATGTGATGTTTACTCCTGTGGGTGGTGCTTAAGGCTCTCCTATCTCTTGTATTGGGGGTGTCTACTGCACATGCCCCATTAATAACACGAGTCTAAATGGTAAAGGGAGAGCCTCTTGGGCACAGGTTTTTGCACCACACAAGAGGAAACACATCACTTGACTGCTCACTAAATGACCAAAAATATTTTAAAACTACACTTGAATGTAGATTATACATGGTACTCATGGACTGTATCATGTACACCTCATTTATTGAAATATTCATGACATTGTAAAATTATTTTGTATGATTCCCATTGTCTTCTTGATGTGAGACAGGTAGGGTGGCACCCTAGCACCCTCTATTGACGAGCTGCAACTGTGCATAATGCTGTCACATGTTGGTGTGAACATGTTTGAACTGATCTCATCATCCTGTGGTTTGTTAGTAACACAGACAAGCTCCTCCAATCACTGTGTCCATAGTGCTATGATTCCCCGAGGCTCCATTCCCACTGCCAGCCTTACTGGTCAAGCTAGATTTATTGATTGTTTTCATTATCTGTTCACATAATTTTCCTGGCTAATATCAGACTCCCATGTGCACTGGTTTTGATCCACAAGTACAGTGGAATTACAAGTGTCTGGACAAAAATACTAATGCATACTTGGCTCATTACAAGTAAAAGGAAAATAAGCCAATTTCAAACCTTACTTTTAAGTAAAAGTCTTCATTTATTATCAAGTAGTCATTATAGAGTAAGATTCTTACTTTTGGTGATTATAGTTTTTTCTATATTGCGCCACCCTGCATAATTGTCCACTTGTGTACAGTGCCCCCTGTGTGTTGTATATGTTATTGCTCTAAAGGTACACTGCCTGATCCGCTGTGAATAGTGTAATAAGATGGATTAGCTCACCCAGATGCCTGAGGTGGCTGAAGATGGACTAAAGCAGTTTAAGAGATTAGCCTCAACTCTGACATTATATGAGCCGGTAGTTCAAAAGGCTTCATCAGTTAAATATCAGCTCTGATCAATTATGTGAACAAACACATAACATTTTAAGATTTTCACAGCATTTGGCCAAGGTTCTGAGAGTCCAGATACATTTCACCATGGCATAGTACTCTTTGAAAATAAATAAATAAAATAAGCAACATACTGTGGACTTTTATTGGGGGATTTACTTGTGATTTTTGTTTTTCCCTGAGAAATCAAAGAGAAAGAGCATAAATGGGCTGCCAGATAGAATTATTACTTTCATAATTCACCTTTTGTAAAAAATAAATAAAATCCTGACATGTCCTTAAATATCTTGTTTGCACTGATATTTTGGATTCAGTTACTGACCAGAGGCGGGCTAAAATCAAATCCAAATGAAGAGTCAACATGCTTTACAATTTTTTCCCCCAGCTTTCTAACTTTTCAACTTGTTTAATTTGGTTTGTCTTCACAATTCTAAATGAGAATATGCATTTTGTTTGTCAGCCTTAAGTAGATTCAAAAAGTAATTGCAGTATTACACCCAAATAATCACAATATGACTTTTTCATTAAATTGCATAGTACTCACCTGACTTTCAAAAATATTTGTTGATCAATTTAACAAAACCTACATCCTATGATCCTATGAAATTAACTTAGTTTAGAGCACAACATTCATTCTGCATCATATTGAAATGCATTGTGTTGAATCAAATATCACAGTGCAACAGAAGAGACCTATTTTGGTAGACATTAGTAGTCACTTTGTATGTATCTTTAATATACAGAGATGCATTTGCCTCTTTGATGGGGACGATCTCCACAAGCCTGCCATCCATGACTGCCCTCCATAAGAGCTGGCATTACCAGATCTGTGAGAAATGCATCTGAATAAAAAAAGAAAAACAGAAGCTCACCCAGGACCACCCTGCAGTCCATGCCATCCAAGTTGAGAAGCCAGGTGCTGGTAACCTTTGACCTGTTTTCCATGTACTGCTTCAAGCTTTTCCCGTTGATCTCCAAGGTGTACTCATAGGCAAAACCACTCACTGCATCTATGTTAATGGTTGCTTTCATGTCTGACTTGCCCACAGTGAATGTCTCTTTCCCCACTAGTTTAAACATCCAGTCTCGCCTCAGTATTTCCTGTGGAGAAATGGAAAATTACCGAAGATAAACAGGTGCAAACAAAAATGATATGTAACATCAGTGTGAGGTCACAGAGGTGTACCTTTCCATCCACGTAGATGACCCTCTTTCCAGTGGTGGTGCCGTGCTCAAACTCTATTCTGTGGACTCCGTCACTCAGCGCCACCTCCCACACGCCAGCAAGATCATTCGACATCATAACTTCTCCAGAACCTGTTGCAGACGAACTATAAGACAGCTAACCCACGCTGTGAACGCTAGATGTCGAGATAGCTACATACTTGACCCTACTGACGATGCTAGTAAACGGGGCTAACGATAGCTAATGAGGCATAAGTAAGTGATACTAAAAAACGATTTATGACAGCAATTTCCTTAATATGTTTAAGTGTGTCGGTAGACATCACTACATATGGAAATATAATAAGCTACAAGGAGATATATCTATTCCTTAACGTTATTTGTTAAAATATCATAAGGGTAAATTGGCAGGTTACTGTTGTGGTTGCAATCTAACTTCCGGTTCTGTGCAATCCCTTTCAAAATACAACGAGGTTTGTGTGTCGACAGAGTAGACTTTCAAGGGGTACAAGGCAGAACAGTTGCTCCCGACGTCGCATATGACGTGGGAATGATCGCTGTGATTTTATTTTGAATACAAAACGGAAGTAATAGTGAATCAGTTGTCAAACTTTGCGGTAGCCCCACACTCTGACTACTAACATGAAGCTATTATCATTAAACGTGAACTCATTCCTCGGTATAAATGAGATAATTACCTCGACGGTCCTTAAGTAGCCTAAGTGATGTCCCTCAGCGGTTAAAAGCTGAGCACCAGGCTACTTTGTCCCAGTTTATCCACAGCTTATTAGTTCCTTCTGAGCCGACCGACGAGCTATGACTCTGTTACTATAGTAACGTGAGCGTGAGCGTCAGTTTAGCCACGCCCGCTCGCGTCAAAGCAACTCTAATAATGCCTGCTATGTTGTGCGTCATTAACTTATTTTATTTATTCACTTAATTTACTTACTTATTTATGTATTTATATCCCTGCCTTGTCTAGAGCCTTATGCATAACCTGTCATTGTTTATTACTGTTGTTGACTGCTGTTGATCTATTCTGTACATAGACATGATAAAGAGTAGACGCCGCTTGAGCTGCCGGGGAGCGAGAAATATGTCCGCCATCTTGGTCCGGTCATCCTAAACATAAACATACACTGAAACAGCAGCACTTTATACATGCCAGAGCACTGTGCGGTGTATTCCTATGCAAATCTTCGTACAGTTGCCAGCAAGGCTCAGGGGATTACTTTTCATAGGTAAAATTAAACATTTTTATTGTTTGTGTTTTGTGAAAAAAGCATTATTGTACTGTATTTATGCCAGCGAAATCGTAGCAGGCTTCGTAGTCAAGTTAAAGTAGGCTTTACAGCCTGATCACCTGCTGTTTGATCAGCTGAGACTTTATAAATGATATTGTTCATAACAGAGACTTAGATCACAACTGACACAAGAACACTATTGTAGTGACACAGGCTGCATTATTCCATGTAATTCTTTCACTCTAACAAAAGTCAGATAGCTCTCGTGTCCATCCCGCTTCCTTCAAAATACAGTCAGCATTACATCTGACTGTAGAAGAGTTTGCAAACAAGCTTACACACAATTTCAGCAGCTTTGGTTTATTATCAAGAGATTTGCATAATTTGAAGAAAGTTTTGTTTAAGAAAGGTTCTAAGAAATTTTAAGGAACAAAATAAGAAAAAAAGCTCCTTTTAAAAATGTTTAAATGACACCCAAATCTCCCATTTTCATTTTGAAGATTTCCCAAAGATAAATATGTGAGGAAGAAGTGGAGTTGAAGAGAGATGGATTCAATGCGAGTGATTCATCCATTTAAGCAGGAGGATTTCAACAGGACAGGACAGGATGTCCGACTCACAGATGATGTTATTCCCTCCATCTTCAGCTTCCAGTTCACCTCCAAAGAGTAGGTGTGTCACAATAAGGCTGTTATCATTCATGGATGGAAATATTCTACTATAAATCACAGGGCAGGGTCAAATACTTATCCCTGTGATTCTATCCATCCATCCATCCATCCATCCATCCATCCATCCATCCATCCATCCATCCATCCATCCATCCATCCATCCA
>JAPTYQ010000015.1:4752924-4768225 GCA_029814465.1 Ostorhinchus cyanosoma | reverse complement strand
ATCAATCAATCAATCAATCAATCAATCAATCAATCAATCAATCAATCAATCAATCAATCAATCAATCAATCAATGTTCACAGCACCAGTCATTCTGAGAACCAAAGGCAATGCATAAAATATAAACAAAAGAATATCAAATACCTGCAACATATGCCAAACTGGACACTTTTAAAAAGGCAGTGGCTTTCTTACATCATGGTGGCTCTGTCATTATGTTGAGGGAAAACCAGAACCAAAGCTTGTGTCTAAACATATGATACATAACAGTCAATGGCCCACTTTAATATCCAGTCCACTTTTTGGGTTACCTGAGCCGCTCTCTTTCAAAGGATATCTTCCTAAGACAATAAGAAGCAGTTGCAGGTACTGATCCTATGCGTAGAGCTTTCATTTTAATAAAACAGATTTAGACAATGTGAGAATGTGAAATCCCTGGTCATAGGTGCCTGTTGTAAATGTCTGAAAAGTTTAATCTGACAGAAGTCATTGTCAGTAAATGTTTATATTAAACACAAATTAACTTCTATTCTTATGCAATGTCGTGAACTACATCAAACAAGCACCATAAGGTAATTCATATTATTGGTGCTATACTGTACAAGGCTGCAACTAAACCAGAGTGACATGATGCTTTGCATAGGGTTAAAATACCCAGGCACAATTTTGTAATACATGATAATCCACTGTTTCCATGGTAATGCTGCTCACAACTGGCATGGAGATTGAACTGTGCTGAAAGTGTTGGTGTTGTTAGCAGATTATTGCTGAATTGTGTTTATCAAGCTGTCACATGACTCTGTTGGCAGTGTTCTCCTCACCTCATACTCCCTTTTTAACAGCATTTACTTTACAATGTGCTCCGTGAAGCTTTCATCTCTAAAGGTGTAAAAAGCACTGTGTCTTATTTTTGATGTTCTGTGTAAGTATTTAGAAGCTGAGGGACAAGAAATTTGGTGTTGGTTATAAATATTGCTAGAAATTTGATCATCCTTGGGGTCAGCAGACAAAAGAATACTATAGAAACACTATGAAGCAAAGAATGTAAAGACATTTTTTACATTAAATGACTGAGGGAAAAGACAAACTAAATCAAAGCCGGTGGGGAATGTACCATGGGGAGATGATACATGTGGCATGACAGTAGTCATCTGAGGGATGCTCCGTGTCAGGAGATCCATGAGGATCATTGAAGCCATCCACGCCTCATGTGCAGCCTCTGAGCCTGGCATGGTTTAACATGATTGGCTGGTGTTCTGTGGCTTTGATACCATTAATCCCTCTTATCCACTTACTTCACCTATACTGTGGAGGAAGGGTATACAGTGTAGTCTGAAGGCTGTTGCTTTCCTCAGTCAGTTTTTTTTTTTTTTTTTTGCCTATTTGTACCTGAGAAAAGGCTCAAAACATAACCATTCATGTGTGTTCATGAAGAGTTATGTATATATGTCTGTCTTTATGTTGATTAAATAACTAACTTACTCACTTTCTTCACAAACACATATATTTTTGTACATCACCAATCAATATTTCATTATTTTTTATTCTATTTTTAATTTAGACCTGTTTTTAAAGGCACGTTTTTTTCTATATTTTTACTTTAGAATTTTCAAATTTAAATTAAACACATTATTGGAGTGTGAAGAACTAACAGTTTTGACATTACGTCATATAGGTCAGACTCTGGATGACACAGCTGTTATATATTTGGCTATTGGTCTTCTATGATATAAAATTGGAATTACATTTCCCAGCCTTGGATGTTAAAACATAAAAAAGATATTACAGTAGGAGCATACACAAACATTACTCTGTGCAACTGACATTCCTCACGGGAACAAAAAAAAATGTTACTCACTTGTGAACAATGTTACAGCATTAGTTTTAACTTCATATGTGCTTCTTCTGTCTGGAGCACCCAGTGGTCTGTGTTCCAGTGGTGGAAGCATTTTTGTTTTTGTTAGATAACTTCCAAATATTGGCCACTGCTGCTTTAATCTTCTCTTAAGTAAAAAGGCCCCAGAACAGCAAATAATCACCAAGTTTTCTGTGTATTTTTTTCTCACTTTATTGTATCCTGAATAAAAAACCTCTTAAATCTGCAATAATTTTTTTTCTGCTTCTGAAACTGAGCTGAGCATTCGTAACATAAATGACTAAAACCCTTGGCCTTAATTAAGTTAGTTGAATGCAGAAACACACGCCCTGTTACCCTTTCCCCTTCTTCTGTGGGTGGCTGAAATCTTGAAATTAGATAAGATAATGGAAAAGAAGAACATTATTAGATTATCCCAAAAGGGTTGCAAGTCAAACCCTGTTCTCTCACTACAGTTTATAGCAGCACCAGCAATTTCCTCTGTTTATCATATGTGCCACATCTGCATGCCCTGGCATCTACCTTCTACACTTCTTTCCCACTTTCAATTGCATTAACATACATTGTGTGAATGTGCAAACGTTAGCTTATCTTCTAAAAGATAATGCTACTGTGCTCTCTCGGGAATGTTCTGCCATCATCGGTTCGAGAGAATTGATCTTCCCATCATAACGCGCAGGAAATCCATCTACTGCTGCCAAGGCAATATTACAGTAGCATACAATGTGTGTTTCTTACATCCTTCTCAGATCACTTGGGAGCTCAAATAGAGTTATCAGTTGTGTCTGGATGATAAGCAGCTAGATTTGGAGAAGCAAGTGTTTTAAAAGGCTTGTATTGGCATTTTGGGGGGAATTTGTTGACACTGATTCAGTTTAAAAGCTGCTACTGTACGCAGGCAGGAATTAGTTGTGGCTTATTAGTATTTCAGTGAGATGAAGACCAAATGCATACTGTTTGAATTTTCTTCTCTCTGTAAAATGAAATAAAGCCACTGGCATTCATTCACCAATCCGTACTGGTGTCCATCTGGTCTACATTTAAAATCAACCAAAGTGTGGATTACATTCTGATTAAATAAGACTCTACTCCATAAACTGTCCTCTGAGTGGTTGTTAACCATAAGCAGAAAAAAATTTAAAGCAAAGCTACTCACTATAATTTCAACATAAGAAAAACATTGAAAACATCTGCAGATAAACTGGCCTCTTTCTAAAACCCAGACATCAAGTGAATTCAAGTGACTGACAACTGAGAGTCCATCTGGCTTTATTGCTTAGATACAAGAGGATGGCAAGCAAGTCAAATTCTGTTACTACAGGAACAATGTGTCCTCTATATGGGAATAACTGCTAAATTAAACAAAATAATTAATTAGACAGTATAGCTGAGGGGCAGCAGCATTTAGGTTTGTCATACTATTCAGAAGTATGGGTATTGTGTCTCAAAACACAAAGCAAGGGATTCAAGGCTTTGTTATTCTTGCTCTGTGAAGCTAAGCCAGGTGTCAGCAGTCCTGATAAGGCTGACAACACAGGTGAGAAAAATGTCTCCTGCCACTTTGCCCCATCGTTATTCTAATTCTCTCAAAATGTGGTCTTGTTACTTTTTCACGTCAAACACATTCTAACTTGTGATAGAACTTTCTTGAGGTTATTGCAGTGTTTGGTGGATTGACAGACCAAAGAGGAATATTTAAGCTTACACAGGTCACCTGAGTCCAAAGGAAAATCACCAGACTTACCAGCAGCTAGACCGCATTCATTTCCCATTGTGATATCTTTAGATGGTTATTACTTCCACTTGTTCTTCAATGTCAAGTAACTATGAAACAGCTCTTGCCTTCAAAGTAGATCAGCTGGGATGTTGCCACATTTTCAGATAATGTAGCCTGAAGACCGAGTTTAAGAAGAACCAGAACCATAAATTCGAGCAGATCCACTATCCTTACATAATCTGTGTGAAGTTTTCCCACGTAAAAGTAACCTACAGTTAGAGACATCTGAACAACACCTGCACTGTAGAATGTAGTAACTATTGTAATATCAAGCACCAGCTGATGATTGGTCATCAGTCTTTGGTGTCCACGTAAAGCCTCCCAGGGTACCCCTAAAGTGTAAGTTATCATGTGACACAATAATTACATGGACCAGGTTATGTGAAGTAGCAGTGCATGGTTAGAACATTGCTCTGAGGAACTTCTTTGATGGTCCAGGTTGTTTTCCATGTGTTGACAGTTAACCAGGTCACTGGGCCTCACGTTTAATTCATCCCAACTCTAACCTGCATGAAGACTAGGTTCTAGTGAGTCAGGTAGTATTTATTCGGCAGTCAGACCAGGAGCTGTCTGGTAGTGGTTCACATTTTAATTGGGATTGTAGTTTTGGCCTAGCTGGTGTTTTGGTAGAATTAAGTACTTAGTTCTGGGAAAGTTCTCTTATGGTGAGTATGTGAAATAACTGAAGTCTTTGTTCAACTGGGGATTTTTTTAACTCCTGTAAAAAAAAAAAGAGCAGTTTATAAGAATAGCGGAACATTCTGTTGTTAACCTTCCACAAAAGATTAATAAGGATGAGCTATTGGCTGCATTAAAGGTTCATTTGATGGAGCAGAAGGATATCTCTATCTCAGTACAGAGTACAGGTGTTTCTGAAGTGGGCACTGGGCTTTCTGATGTGGTTTCTGGTGAAGATGAGTCTGGTAGGGTCTTGTCTTTCTTAACTGGTCTTGGGGCTGGGTTATCATTCAAGCAACAAAAGCAACTTTTCTTCCTACAAATGCAGAAGGAGCAAAACTAATCTTAGAATTACACAAGTTAAGACAAATTCTTCTTCTTCAGGAGGATGAAGTAGCCTGTGTTGAAGAAAAACAGCATTTGGAGTTGTGATTAGGTGACAGAATGCTTCGGTCTAAGATAGAAAAGGCTGGATATTCTTTATAAGCCAGTGACGAGCAGTGAAGATCATGGCTGGATGAGGCACTGACTCTTTCAAAGTCAGATCTACAAATATATGAACCTGAAAGAGTATCTAATACACCATTTGATTGGCAACAGTTAATAGGTTATGCTTCATAGCTCATATCAGCATTCTTTACACATACATATGTGATGCATGTTTTATTTAAGGTCAAATTTTATTTTTCAATTAAAGTATGTTGGATATGTACTCTTCCATTTTGAGATTAAGGAGGGTGAGAAGGAAAAATAAACGAATTACTGCACTTAACTTGTTTATTGTAACCATGGAATAAGGTTGTAGTATCAAGAACAATGGCTGCTACCTTGGCCAGGTCTCCCTTGGACTTTCTGGTAAAATAAAATTGAATTAAATTAAATTAAATTAAATTAAATTAAATTAAATTAAATTAAATTAAATTAAATTAAATTAAATTAAATTAGTGGTGACAGGCACAACAAACCCCGCCCCCCACAAACGTTTTCGCTCTTAATGGACATCTGCCTCTCAAAATGTGAGACTATGGGTTTGACCTTTCAAGGTTGCTCAAGGTCAGAGGTCATGATGCCATTTTGAAGCCTACATGTAGCTTCTTATCTTGAGGAGGCATTGAGGATGTTAATGTTTGGATGTGCCACAACTTTCTTCAGCTGAACAAAAACCAAACTGAAGTAATTGTCTTTGGAGCCAAAGACAAACCTCTGCAGGTCACCACAGAGTTTCAATCTATTACCTGATAACCATCATCCAAGCCAGAAATCTGGGTGTAGTCATGGACTCAGACCCAAATTTTGAAAAACACATCAAGGCAGTCACAAAATCAGCCAACTATCACCTTCAGAACATCTCAAGGATAAAAGACCTGATGTCTCAGCAGGACCTGGAAAAACTAGTCCATGCATTCATCTTCAGTGGGCTGGATTATTGGAACAGTGTCTTTACAGGTCTACCTAAAAAAATCAATTAGACAACTGCAGCTCATTCAGAACTCTGCTGCTAGAGTCCTCACTAAGACCAAAAAAGCAGACCACATTAGTCTGACTCCGAGGTCTTTCCACTGGCTGCCTGTCCATTAGATCAGGGGTCTCCAACTCCGGTCCTCGAGGTCCGCTGTCCTGCAAATTTTAGATGTTTCCTTCTTCCATCACACCTGATTCAACCACATGACTCATCAGCAGATACTTGATGACGAGACATGTGGTTGAATCAGGTGTGATGGAAGAAGGAAACATCTAAAACATGCAGGACAGCGGGTTAAGGTTAGGGTGGAATGTGGAAATTCTGCAAATTTGAATTGCTTGAACTGCCTCCCCTGACTGCACGTCACTGCTGCTGTTAGTTTTAAAGTTCAATGAAAGAGACACCTGTTTTGAGTGTTGGTTGATGGGATGGCGAAGGCACGCTACTGCTGGCAAAGTTCAGGTGGCTTTTTCAACTTTGAGTGTTGCTAATGGTGGTAGCTATCAGTTGATTACAGATGCTGTACCCATGAACTTGTTCCTGAAGCATGTCATCAGCAGTTTAGATCCATCTGAAAAGAGGTAGATCTCTTTTGCATTTGCTCACAATTTAGCCACTCATTTAAATCATTTGCATACTACATCAAAGGATTTTCAAGAATACTTGAGTGGTTTGAAAGTACTCTGCCTGATCATGTTGTCACCTACTGTGTATAAATGAGGAGAAAGTTGTTGAAGTTGTCAAATTTAGACGCTACTACGTTGAGTTTGTCCTGACTCAAAGGCTATTTCTGTGAGAACCATGGTGGAGATGGCTCATCGGAGAGCACTGAGGAGGACTCACCCCTCTGACATCTCCAGTTCAAGTAGATATGGAGTGTGTGTGTGGCTGATTTCATAGGAAGCTGGACACTAACCTTGTCTGTACAGTTTTGGGTAAAGAAAGGTCTTTGGAAAAATGAGCATCTAGTGCTCAGGAAGATATCAAAATGTGGGCATCCACCCACAAAATCATCTGGGACTGTTGTTTCCTTGTGAAATTAAAGGGCCCACATCATTGCTGGAGTGCAAACACACACAAACCCCTCTTAATCTGAAGTTGAAAGCATGGTTCCGTAGCACAGGAGAATGGATCCATAACAATACTGCCTCACATTAGACACTTATTATACAGTTAGGCTCACATTTGTTTAATCAATCATACAGCAATCATATTTTATGCATAGCATATTTTATGTATACTTTTTAGATCGTTTGTCCAATCCTGTACTCAACTTTTGTAAACTTTAAATAGCTGGTTCTCTAAGATCAGATTTAGTGATAACATTTATGGCTCTTTTTTGTAATCTATAAATTTTTCATCTTAGTTTTGTATGCTTTTCCACAGGGTTCTATGGCATAAGTGATACATGGAACAATACTGTGAAAAAGAGGCTGAAAAACATCCAATTCATTGGAAACAATTTGATCTTTGTGCAACTGAAATGTAAGAGACACTATCTGTGTAAGAGGTCACTCAGATACTCATAGCTGACTCATTCTTAAATACAATCTACAATCTGTGTGTGAGAGGTCAAGTGTCAATAATTTAATCATATAATGGTACCAATTTTGTTGGTGCCAAAGGGAAACTTTGTGAGATAGTAGAGGGGAACCAGGAGGTCATAGAGCAGTGGTCTCCAACTTTTTATCTTCTGAGAGCTACTGTTATACAATTAAAGTAGTGGCGAACTTCTCATGTTTAGTTTACATTTATGCATATACAAAAGTATGGGAATAAATGTAAACTAAACATGTCTATAAATAAAGTATTTAAATAAATACTAAACAAGTGAATATGCTTGTTTTGCGTACAAAACATTCAAAAATGTTCAGCCAAATCCAACAGCCAGGTATCCTCTCCTCTCATTTCCATGAAAGCCTTGATGTCATAGAACAAAGGAAAGAAACCATTGCAGTCTCTTCCCTCTGCTCAGCCATCTGACTTCAGTGTGAAGGAGGAGATGCATGATGTTGCTTGGCCTTCGTATGAATAGAGCTGATGATTTTAACAACATTATTACATGATCAAATCCCATGACATTTGCACAAATGACGGTAGTTGATGCAATGGTAATTCAGAATTTTAGGAACGTCTGGATCCTCTTTGCAGAGAACAATGAATCCTGAGTGACTTGCCATCATAGCTGGTGCCCCATCAGTTGTTATCTTTGAGAAGTTATTCAGTGGGGAACCTTTTTTCCCTACAAAGTGCTCCTTCACAGCATTTACATCAACTTCCTTTGAGGTGGTTTTCTCTGGAACTCATATCAAAAACTACGCTTTTGTGTTAAAGTCACCAAACACCATCCATATGAAAAGTGCCAGCTGTGCTGTATCATCGGAGTCCACAGATTCATGGCGCTGGAGTGAAAACCAGGAGCACCTGTTCAGGTCTGACTCAGCTGTCTGAGTGCATCTGTAGACAGTGCAGACACAGAGCTTTTCCCAGCTGGACATTGGCGAAAGCAGACAGAATCTCTTTCTCATTTTTTTTGGTCTGCCACAGTCTTCGTGACCTCTTTAATGATCTTGTCTTCAGAGTAGGGCTTGTTGTGCATGGTCAGGATTTTTGCTACTTTAAATGATGCTTTGACTTTTGTGAAATGGTGCTCCACATCTGCTTCTTTTACCAACTGCCAGGCTCACGCCACAGATCAGACACACACATGTCATCCATATTAGAGAAACTACTTCTTTCCTACTCTTTGTGAAAACAATATGCTTTCTGCCTCTTACTGGTGTGACTGGACTTTGCTGCTGCCATTGTTTCGAAGTTGGCCAGCTAACTACTTATTTATATAAGTCACTGTTTGCTACATTACTGTTTACTCCTTGTCTTCTGCAGGGCTTTAAAAAAGCATCTTGTCTCTGCTCTGGGTGTACCTCATCAGCATTGAATAAACTTTAAAGCTCCATCCAGGAGTTTTCAGGGCTGTTTGGAGTACCTACCCAGAAGCAGGGACTTAGTTATACCCCTTAAAGTAGGGGCGTCATAGTCATTTTAGTTCAGGGGCCACATTAAGCCAAATTTGATCTGAACTGGGCAAGACCACTGACATAATAACATAATAACACATTATTAATGTCAACTCCAAACTTTCTTCTATATTTTTGAGCAAAACAAGTGAATTATATGTTGAAAATGTTTACATCTGCCAAATATCCCTTAAAACAATGAAACATGAACAACCTGAAATTCATTAAGAAAACTAACTACAATTTTAACAATATTGTGTCTCAGCTTATCATTTACACATGTAAATGACAACTTACAGATCACAGTGGATCAACAAATACTCAAAACATTTAATAACAGGCAGGATATTGGTAAACTTGCACTTCAGACATTTCAAAACCTTTGTATTTGTTCGAGTGTGTTGTATTTTTGTGAAATGATAGTTTGTTTTAGTGTAAATACAGTAAAATGATAAAAAAAAATTTCCATTTACAAAGAGAAAAATTTGGAGTTGTGAGTATTTATAGACTATTATGATAGTCTGTATGTGGAACCTGAACTAAAATGATTAATATCTTCAGTCTAATATTTGCATTTCATAAATTCATCCCATTGGCAGGTTTTGGATTTGGCCCCCAGGCCACATGTTTGAGACCTCTGCCTTAAAGGTTCCTGTAATTTGACTAGCATGGGTAAAACTATCCTGAGGTTCCACCGATGGAAACATACCTTCTGATGGACCAATCACTCTGGAACAGGGTAAATCAGGACTCATCAGAACACACGACCTTTTTCCGTTGAAACACAGTCAGTCTTTATACTTGTATCAAACTAATGTGTCACATCTCTGTCTGTTTGCGGGGTTCCTCTCTCTCCCTGACCCTTTGACCCAGCCACATGCCTCAATCAGTCTATCATTCTCACCTGTGAGTGCAGGTGCAGCTCATCAGGTGAGGTGTATGTATTCACCATTCTGATCTCTGTTCCTTCCCAGGTTGTTCTTCTGCCTAGTGTGAGACTATCCAGCGTTACTCCTGTCTGTTGCTCTGATTCTGATCCTGACCATACCTGTTCTGTTCTGCTCTGCTCCACCGTCTGCCTGAACTCTTGCCTGTCTGACCACGTCTGTCTGTCTGCTCCCTGGTAACGGACCTGCCCCGTCTGTCCACGTCTCCTCATGTGCCTCCCGGTACTACCTGCTTTCTGCCCCCAACCACGTCTTCTGCCTTTGCCTCCTGGTTTCGCTTGTCCCCGACTCACCCCTTGCATGCTCCTCATTGGCTGCTATTTATCAGTAGCTGTTTATCTGAAAATGGTGCGGTTTCGTGCTCATCTCCTCCCTGGTGAGCTATCACACCATGGTGCTACTAAGGCTGCAGAAGATATTGGACTCTTTGAACTGAATTACTCTGTGTGCTCAGAGCTTAATAAAGACTGTTTTAAGTTAAGTTCTACTGTCTGTGGTCTGGGTCTACACTGCACCCATTACATAATGGTTGTTTCAGAAATAAGAAGCTACTCACCGCATCGGTTAAAGGGTTAAAGAACATGTTACAGATGAAACATATTAATCACTGCAGTAAATATCCAATGAAAGGATCTAAACACCTAGGTTTAGTAAATCCACGTGGGGACTTCAATTTGAATGTTCAAAGCTTTATTTTTTATTTGTGAAGTAAAAGTTTCAAGAGAAAATCCCAGGAGTTAAATTCTGTCCTAAACTTCAGACATAAATTCAAAGGCTTTTGAATTTCATAAAACAGGTTCACTCACATATTTGTACAAGTAAAATATAATTTTATACTGAATTTGTAGATGAATTACGTGTGCTACAGTAAGACTGGATGGACAAGAAAATGATTTGATAAAGTCTTCTACAATTTCCCCAACTGCTCACAGTGTATCATATTGCATCTGCTTCCATTACAGCTGAAACATTCTGCATGGACGAGTTTCACAGAATACTTATTATGTTGTCAGTGGTCCGCGTTAGGAGGACAGTGCGGTCCCATTGAGTTGTCCCGTCTGTGTTCAAATCAGCTTTCTTTCCTCACTAATGTGGACAGGCTTGTGTGAGTGGATACTTATTATGCTGTCAGTGTTTTCTTTAGAGAACAGAGCAACACCACTGGGTTCAGCAGTCCTGTTTCTTTTTGCACCCCCCCCCCCCCTTTCACTTTTAAAGCTAAGGAGCAAATGCTTATATAATCCAAGCCTTACTGCTGCTGCATTTGTGGCAATATCAAGTGTCCTTTCACGCCTGGCAACAATATAGTCCCTCCACTGATGTGCAGTGCTTTGAATCAGACAATATGAACACAGACACGCTGACTATGAGGACACAATTATAATTGCAACTCATCACATTTCTTTGTCAGTTTGTGTGTATTAGCATTGTCTCTCCCTTGTTGTTCTCAATAAGTGCTCTCCAATTATATAAATAAATGTCTTATTAAGGCTGGCTGCATGGGCTCTGGTTGATTCTATTAAACAGTGCCTCCTTATCTTGTCTCCAATCCCCATAATGCTCAGCTCTTGACAGTTTGCCTGGATAATAATTAGATGAGAAAGTGTTTCAGCAAGATGAATAAAAAAGATTCACAACACACTTTTAGCTTTCATCCACCTAATTAAGACTGTTTCCCCATTGTTTTCACTGATATTGTTGTATTTTTTAAGCCAGTGCCTGTCACTGATGTCTCTGCTACTTGTTTAAGCTCCAGGATATGTTCTAGTACTCCAAGGCTGACAATAATTCATTGAAAGTTAGGGTGAAAGGCTTTGATAATTCAAGGTTTTCTGCAAGAACACAGACTATTTTAAGTTTTATATTATTGTCACAATTATTTATTTTTGGAACCTAAAATGTTAAAAACAAGCTCCATTTACAGTTTAACTTCAGATACACTGAGCTGCTGTATAGGTATGTGTCAAACCCATAGATCGAATGTAATAAGTGGACAGAGGCACCATGTTACCCAGTGATGTTTGTGTTTGAAAAGATGTTTTTGTTTGGTGTCAACCCCAAACCCATGTGGATAGTATTGAGCCAAAAGTGAACGTATGTGGACAAACAAGGCGGAGGTGTGACAGAACACAGTGTCAACTGTGCATCATGTTCTTAGTTTACTGGAACCATAAGACCACAGGTCCCACATGAGGGGTGGGACCTGTGGATTTAAAAAGTCAGTATTTAGTGGCTATCAGCTGATGGTTCATCTTTAAAACACTCCTCTCTTAATCAGATTTTAGGACAAACTGAAGACCAACACCTACCGTCTGACACTTTGTCAGGTGTAGTTGACAGTTCACTGCCCTCCAAGTGAAAACATTCAGCACCTCAATTTATTGAAAAAATATTATTTATTTATTTATTTATTTATTTATTTATTACAATACGTTAAGGTATTTAACTGTAGTTGTGAACAGCAAGTTACACTGACAAGGAAATCAAATAATTTTTTCACACAAATTTTTGTTAAATTCTGATAATAATAATAATGATAATAATAATAATACATTTTCTGTGGGACACGATACATGTTTACAGCTTTACATATAGCATTTAGCCTTCGTAGCTCAACTATGAATACAACACATTTTTTAGTAAGGTACACTGACTCAAAATGTGCTCCAAGTTACCAAATAATTGAGTACTATGGGGATAATAAACCTTCACAATTATGTCGTTGGTACAGCATTGCCAAGTATGTGGACAATGTTCTAGTGTGCTGTGGTAAAGAGGAAGCTATGCCAGAAGGAAAAGGCTTTCAGTTTACTGGGTGATCAACACTCCTTCCCTCACCTATTGTCATCTACTGTGGGCAGTAATCGGAAGAACACAATTGCAGGCACAAGTGGCAGAAGTGCTTTCCTCTGCAGGGTGGCTGGGCTTTCCCTTTAAAGAAGGGTGAGGAGTCATTTGGATGGAACTCAGATTAAAGCCATTGATACACAAAGAGGAGCCAGCTGAGGTTGTTCAGTTAGGTTGGGTTAGGGTAAAGGCAAGGCTTCCCCTCCAGGGAAATGTTTTGGGGTAGACCCAGGATATAGTCTGGATCAACATAAACAAAAGGAGATGGATGAATTGATGGATGGATGGCTAGACAGATGGATGGAATGGACAGATAGATGGATGGTAAATGATGGCTGGATGGACAGATGGATGGATGGATGGATGGATGGATGGATGGATGGATGGATGGATGGATGGATGGATGGATGGATGGATGGATGGTCCATTATTACTTTATTATTCTGTTATTATATAAAGCGGAATTAAAACTAAAATCTAAAGCAATATGTGTAATAATAAGCTATAACTAATAATTATTGCTAGTAATATTAAGATTACTGTCAAAGATAATAAATTCAATTTTATTTATAGAGCACAATGTCATAACAAAATCGCCTCACAGGGCTTTATAGAAATTGTTGAATTGATAAAAAAAAAATACAATGAAAATAAACAATCAAGTAATCAGTTAGTAAACAGGTAGTGAAGCTAATGGATCAATGTCCTGGGCATTCCTCATCCTTAGAACTGCCTTCTCAGCATGGAAAAACTCCAAAAAACCCAGTGGGAAAAAGAGTAAATTCAGGGAGAACCATAGTGAAGGAGAGATCCACTCCCATGGACGGACAGGCTATAGATGAGACGAGGACTGACGGACATCCATTTGCTGATGTAATTCCAGTCTGTAGGGATGCAGTAGGGTGGGGGTACATGCAGACTGCTGAAGGGGTGCATCTGGTGGGAGTGAGGAGGTCCATCCAGACTGTTGACTGTGAGGGGGTCCACCCAGATAGGTGAGGGTAAGGGAGGAGGTCCGGGGTCACAGGTCAGGACAGGGCACAGATAGGTCAAAACAGTAAAACTCCCCCAGAGGGCAGTGGGCAATAGGAACACAGGGTGAATAGCAGTGAACAGTAATGAGCAGGATGATTTTAATACAAAGTTAAAGACGTCCTTCTGAACAGTCCCTGTCCTGCCATTCTCCATGATAATATTCTGGCCAGCTTATCTTGTTGGTGACTTAAACACAGATATTTTTGGACAAATATGGCAAAGTCCTAGCCTTAATTGAGTCTCCAGTCACTCTGAGGTAACTTGATTTCCCTCTCAGCTGTCAGTCAGCCCCCAGACCCCGCCCCCTACGGAAACGCAGGAGGGCGTGGGCACGTGATTCGTCCAGTATGGCGGACCTGTGGGCTCAGTGATGTGTTCCAGCACCGACGGGTCCTAAAACCCTGAACTGTGGATGCTCCAGGACACCGGAGGAAATAAACAGTCCATTTACGCCAAAGGGTGACCATACAGGTAGCTCCTCTTTATTTTGTCATTGTACACAGTCAGTTGAAGTTCTCTTTGCGTTTAACAGAAAAGCTCTACTCTGAAGTGTTTATTTAATAGTAGTGTTGTTTGTGTACTTCAGTGTACTTCGGAGTCAAACAGAGTTGCGGTTACACAGCTTAACTTCACTTTTCCTGCGAGTGAATTAATTTTTTATCAGCAGTATGTGGAAAGAAAAGAAGCTGAGGAATGCAAGCAGTGTTGTAAAGCTAAAAAAAAAAAACTAATTAAAAAAACAAAAGTCGACTGTATTGTGCAACAGTGTGAAGCCGCGACGTGAAGTATCAGGGTTTCAACTTTTAGGTAGCTCTGTTCTGTGTTCCCTAATAGTACCATGTCCTTAACGTGCATTAGACACTAAGCATAGGTCTGGTACTTTTGACTGTTCATGTGTGTGTCATACGGTGGATGTTTGCTCTGAGTGTGAGGTTACAGATGTGACAGATGTCATCGTCTCCCATTGAAAGTGTCGTTTTGTTGTTGTTGTTTTTTATCAGTGACCGAGGACACATGTGGATAAGAGCCAAAGGGCAGTAGGTTTTCTTCTGGTAATTCAACGGTACGCTGAAAGCACGTCCCACGCACGCGCCAGTCAGTAGTTTGATGTGTGCGTGAGTGTTTGTGTTGAGGTTCAACCACAGCTTTGGCTGTAAATACTGGACTGTGTCTGCCTGCGCCCGTGGTTCTGTCTGTGGTTCTGACTGTGATTCTGTCTGTGGTTCTATCTGTGGTTCTGACTGGGGTTTTGACTGGGGTTCTGTCTGCGGTTCTATCTGTGATTCTGTCTGTGGTTCTGTCTATGGTTCTATCTGTGGTTCTGTCTATGGTTCTGTCTATGGTTCTATCTGTGATTCTGTCTGTGGTTCTGTCTATGGTTCTATCTGTGATTCTGTCTGTGGTTCTGTCTATGGTTCTATCTGTGGTTCTGTTTGTGGTTCTATCTGTGGTTCTGTCTGTGGTTCTGTCTATGGTTCTGTCTATGGTTCTATCTGTGGTTCTGTTTGTGGTTCTGTCTGTGGTTCTGTCTCTGGTTCTGTCTGTGGTTCTGTCTATTGTTCTGTCTGTTGTTCTGTCTGTGGTTCTGTCTGGTTCTATCTGTGGTTTTGTTTGTGGTTCTATCTGTGGTTCTGTCTATGGTTCTGTCTGTGGTTCTGTCTGT
>JAPTYQ010000015.1:4733500-4745795 GCA_029814465.1 Ostorhinchus cyanosoma | reverse complement strand
CAATCAATCAATCAATCAATCAATCAATCAATCAATCAATCAATCAATCAATCAATCAATCAATCAATCAATCAGTCTTTATTTATATAGCACTTTTCATACAATTAAATGTAGCACAAAGTGCTTTACATATAATAGATTCACTATACACAAAGGTGAATGCATTTAATCTTTATGCACTCCCCATGTAACTTACTATTATGCAAATATAAAAAGACAGGAAATTGAGGATTAGCCAAGCCAATCAAAATAGACAAAAGGAAGATTCATTGTGGTAAAAGGGAAACAGAGCTGTAACTGAGTGAATACACAAAACCTCTCAGCCACAACTGATGTGATTTGGGGCTTGATGAGTCCTTGTGGTCACCCAATGAGTTGATGGTTCTGAGTCAGTGGCCCAGACGGAGCCCCTTACCGCCCATAGAACCTCAACAACAAACAATAAACAAACAATAAACCTACTTTAGCTCCTTTGTCCTTTGCCAGGACCTTGTTCTGGCCTTGACCTCATGTTGCCTCCCTGAACTCAGTGAGGAACTTTGATATTGGTTTGCACTTGGCAGACCTAACCCCTATTCTAACCCCAAACTTTAACCCCTAACCCTCAAAGGCTAGAAAGGATGCATAGTTATGTTATCTTATGTGGATACAGACTGCATTTTAATACAAGGTGTAAATGACAGCCATTTATACCTTGTATTAAAATGCAGTCTGCCGTTATGCTATTATGGCATCTATTGGCTTCAGTCTCAGGGTTTTTTCTGAATGGGGTAATAAGGGCGCTACGCCCTCATGCAATTGGCGAGCCCCCTCTTGCCAATTTGCTGATTGAACCTTAAGTCACATCATCGAAAACCTCATTAGTACTCCAAAAACATTCTAATCATATGCCGTGTTTCCACTGGTACCGGCTCTACTCAACTTAACTCTGACTTTTTGAGTTTCCGTTATGAGAAAGGACCTGGAATCTGGTACCTGGTACTAGTTTTTGGTATCATTTCAACCAGGTTTTGCTCAATACTAAAACATGATGTATAAACCCTGCAGACCTCTGATTGGTCAGACAGTTGTCTCTGTGACCAACCCCTTTACAAAAAAATAGATGCGGAAGTTGACTGTAAATATAGCGGTACGTTAATCTATATGATGACAGCCGAAAACTACACCATGGTCAGTGGCCGACGTAAAAATTCAACAGGACAACACGCAACGAGTGAGTTTATCAACAATTCCCTGAGCAGAAGACAAGGAAGTAACCCGTCGCACTGCTGTGACGTCCAGGCCGCCCATGTTCAAGTTGTACAGCAGGATTGTCGTAAAACCAGCGGACGCTGCTGACTGTGAGCGGGCCTTCTCGTGTCTGAAACGAGTCAAGACCAGACTGCGGTATACTGACTGCAGACAACCTGAACCATCTCCTCACAGTGAGGATTGAGGGACCCGAAATCCAGGCCTTCAACTTTGACCAGGCAGTAGTGCGCTGGGGGGGGTCTGAGAAACAGAAAGATTGTTATCTAGAGTTAAAAGGCATATACTGTGTTATTGTACATGTTACATTGCATTTTTTTGTGTTTTACTTGCTGATATTGTTAATGTATGTACAAGGATGTGAGGACAATCCAAGTCGTCATGTTTGTCATGTTTAGTACTGTATTACATGAGGACTGTATAATTTACATTTGATTGTCTTTATTTCTCAAGTTTCAGGATGACCACAAGAGTTAAAATTTCCCTCTCAGATAGCCTCACAATGCCCCATTGTACCTTCAATTTTTTAAAGGTTTCGCACCATGGAAGGATGGGTCATGCCCATCTCCCTCGCTCAGTTGCCTCCCTCGCTATGTGGTGTTCCCTCATAGTAAAACCCCTGCAGTCTTATCAGGTTTAAGACTCGTCTTAGGAAATATTTGTTTTTTGAAAGACAAAATGTTGCTAATATAATGGTGTTTTCAAGCCGTTTGTCTAGGTTAGAGCTGCTCAACTCACTGTAAAATCATCAGTGACTGAAAACATAGCTTGTAGTTAGAAATTATTTACAGCCTGTCTAGATGACAACAAAGTTATGTCAACCAGCAAAAGTTTAATACTGTTTTGGCCTTTAGTCTACATGACACCGGCACTGGTTGATGCCCTGAAATGCTATTTTCTTAGAACAGGTTCCAGAGCGGGAAAATAGCACAATGCATTGCCGTGTGGATAGGCACAACACTTTTTGGAAAAGATGACATCATACCACATGACCAGAAGAAGAAAAACACGGATATAACATCTGGTAACAACAACAGCAACAATGGTGGATTACAGAGTTGCATTTGTGCTGCAGGTGCTGCTAAGTTTATTAGCAGTACTACAACAAAACCTAGTAATACTGTATCAGCTCAACAAGATGCATACACGTTTCAGATACTTTTAACTCCACCACGTTGTCCTGCTAGAAGGGCAACCCGGACCCTGCACTCTATTGTGATGTTAGTATTTCCTGCAGCTCTGTCTGTTTGTGCACAGTGCCACATATAAGTATGGCATACATACACCATTTTAACTAGGGCTACACGATATTGGAAAAAATGGATATTGCGATTTTTATTAACCCTGCGATATATATAATGCAATATGAAAAAATACTCAGGAGGAACTGGCATTGCTTTCCTTTTTGACACCAAGTCTTTGTTTTTGGTGATTTTCTCTTGTTCTTTACTCATTTTTCAATGTTGTTACCAGCGACACTCTCCACGTGCAGGGGGGTGGCCTGCAAACTGATTCAGAAGGATTGTGATTGGATCGCTGTTCACAGTGTGTGTCAGGTACCCAGGTTGAAATTAGAGGAGAACATGTTGAATTCATTTGCCTCCTACATTGCAGGACCTGCGATGTGACTATTACGCACACATACATCACAATGCTGATGCTCAAATAGTATATTGTGTAGCTCTAGTTTTAACCCGGTTTTCCCCTTTCCATCTGGATGCTAGGGCAGCATGATATTGGAAAAAGCTGACATTGCGATTTTTTTAAACCCTGTGATATATATTGTGATATGAAAAAATACTCTACTACTCTAGTACTGTATACAGTAATAGCTGTGTGATGCCAACGTAGATGGTCAAACAAATTAGTTGTATTTCCTCTCATTATGGCGTCAGGTGGAAGGCAGTGTCAACACAGAACACGTGTTTCAATATCATCGTTCTTGTAGCTGAAATAATTCCAGATAACTGTCATTGCTTTTGTTCTTGGCACCAAGTCTTCATTTACATTGATTTTGTCTTGGTCATTGCACATTATTCAGTATTGTTACTAGTGACTCGCTCCAAACTGATTAAGAATGACTGTGATTAGTGGATCGCTGTGTGCAGTGTGTGTCAGGTACCTTTAAAATTAGATGAGAACACATTGTGTTCATTTGCCTCTTGCATCGCAGGCCTGCAATGTGACTATTGCGCACACGTACATCACGGTGACGATGCTCAAATGATATATTGCGCAGCTCTACTGGGCGCTGATATTTCTTGAAATGATACATGTACAGACACGAAACTTTTAGAATCCACAAAAGAAAACCACCACGACGTAGCCTTAGACAACAAACCTTTTATGTGCATTCAGCCTTTGTTTGTATGATATTGTGAATGAAGTGGTAAGATTACCAGTAAAATTGAAGACAGACCAAACCAGTTCCTTTCATTGTAATAAACAGAGCACCTGTCAGCTGCATAACTTATTTGCTGTTTATCCGAGGTCAGATTTGTCTGGGGAAACATTTTTTTTTTTTTTTTTTTTTTTTTTACAAAGGATGAGCAGTATCAGTGCACCTTAGTTTTGTTTGCTGCTATTGAGGACCTTCTTTTCTATCTGTAAATCTAACCATTGGCTTCTGACAAACAGCAATGAGTTAACAAATGACAGTAGGTTGACAAATATACTTATCTCATTGACTGGGTTGACTTCTCCATTGTAACTGTGGCTCTTGTGGTTTTAGAGGATTCTGTGCCTGGGTTTGATTTGGTTGTGTGTTTTGCACACGTGCATGTGCACGAGTGTATATTGTAACATATCGTGCACACGCTTGAAAACCCTTGGCCTTACTTATCAGGTACACTACTGCCACCCAGTGGCCTTACTTATCAGTATATGCCAAAGTTTTTGGACAGACGGATGGAGGACCAACTGATGACAGTTCCCTGCAGCCAGTGTGGCCGAGGGTAAAAATGAAGTGTGTGTTAGTTTCACTTTCATTGTTGTGCAGTGTAACATTAACACTGTGATTCAAGTTCATCCCAAAATTATTTTACATTATTACCAACATGCTTAAGATCAAAAGACTGAACTGGAAGGAACTTCAGTAAGGTGGTGCCCCCAAAGTCTGTTTTGTAGTAGAAATGCCGAATTCAATGACACTTAAGGTAAAACACCCATCCACCCAGATTTTTCAGCCTAATGCCTTTAATAGACTTGTTGGTGACATGCAAAATAAATGAGGAAGCTTGGGCTTTGACTGGATGTTGACTCTAGAACATTCCTATAGACTTTTCAATGGTATGGGCATGTTTATTTGTGTATTTAGAGTATAATTGCTGTGAGAGAATCCGGACAAATGTTTTTATTTTTCTGTTTTACTGTGTTTTACTTATCTCACTTGCTTTCTTGATTCAGTCTATTGCTTGTTTGACCACTGCTCTCTCCCTCTCATTTGCAGAGTTGAGGCAGAGCCTGAACAAATATTGTGCATACTTTGCCCTTAAAATGTGTAAAACTGAATTTAAACAGGGTGTAATATTTGCACAGCTGATTTTGGGAGGGCTACCACATTTGCCTCTGAAATGAGTCTCACCGCCATCTGCTGTCGCGGAGTACTAATTTTGACAAAAGCCATGAGAAATGTTTACTTGTATAATGCATTCTTTCTGATTTGAAAACATGCTGGGGTTATTTCTGAAGCAAATTGTATTAGAACAGAACAAAACTCATTAATATGCTGATATACATGTTGTCTTTTTTTAACCACATGATTTTTTTTGATGGTACGATTCTTACAAGATGTGTGTGTTAGATTTTGACCAGATGTACTGTAGCTCCATATGAAATTCTACAAAATAGAAAGAAAGATACTCTTAGCACTGCGGAAGCTTAACTCAAGGTAAAACAGAGTGTCAGTGACAGTGGAAGAATGTGACCAATAATGAGAAGTGGAAGTGGAGAAGCTTCTATCATTCACAGGACTTGGCACAGTAGATGGAAAGATGCTACTTCCTGCTTTTTGTGTGAAACATAATAGTTGGCCTGTCGTTTTATGATCGTTCATTGACACCAGCAGATTCAAAGCTGTAGTAATGCATTAATGATCTGAGGTTGCTGAATGTAGGATAGATTGATACCATTATTTTTGAAGATGCATCACAAAATGGACTTCTGCATCAATGCAGTAAAGTAATTATTATTATTGAGAGTCTGCTGTGCATAACAGTTATACTATACTAATGCTCATTATTGCTCTGTCGGCCTCAGATGGGACAGTAACATTGAAAAGTTATGTTGCTGTGTTTCTCTCTTACAATGACCTGTGGGTTAACTTCAGGCTGATGTTCCCTCTGTGTTGAGATGCAGCACAGGGAGGTGGAGATTCACAGCAGGTGATAAACAAATACACAACACACCTAGCATGTTAAACACAGACATCTGGGCACATGGATTTGTTGAATTTATTGCAAAGTGTGAAAGGCAAGCTGTTTGTTGAGCTGACAAAAATGACATACCTTTGGAATATAATGAATAGGAGGAAGTACATCAGCTTTTTTCAATCAGAGCTACTGACTGCGACCATAAACACTCTGAGCCCAGATGAGCAAAATGAACTGAAAAGGTGCTGTTAACTTTACAACCAGCTGACCAAGAGCAGGGACAGACTCTCAGTGTGGCCTGTGTCAGCCTTCATAGCTGAAGATTTATGGCCTTATGTAGTTGTAGAAAACTTTCACCACCTGTTGAACTGCGGTATAAACTCCCATCATGAAGCAACTTCACAAAAGCACAGGTAACAGAATGTTATTTAAGGAAATGACATGGTCTTTCTAAGAGATTCTATGTAAAAACACACTGTATTTGTTTCGACTGCAGCAGTACTTATTATGCATCGTCTGCAGATGGATTTGGGTTTTGTTTTGTCATGGTTACAGACTGAAGGGGCTCATATAAACGCTGCTGTGGGAGAATACAGATATTTTATATTACCAACTTGTCTGATTTCTGTGTTCTTTATTCTTGGGTGGGGTGGGGGGGATTAACCCGTTTGACGACTGTTTGGAAAAGTAAACGTAATGCAGTATTATAGAAAACTGAGAATAGGACCATTAAGATGTAACAGGGATTGTTAACAGGCTAATCGTAATCGAATTGTGAGGCCAGTGAAGATCCAAACCTCTAGTGTTGGGATGTCAAAAGACTGATTTCTGAAATGCAAATTACACTGAAGATATTAACTCTCATGCTTCTTTAATTCAGGTTTCACTCAAGTGTACTCAAGTCAATCTCAAGTGGACTGGACGAGTAAAATATTATGATAATAATAACCTATAAATAATGACATAAATGTAACATAATGACAATTTTTCCTCTTTTTTGTGTAAAAAGGTAAAAATACATGAAAAGGTTTACATTTACAGACTATCCTTTCTGAAAATGTAAATAACCTGAACAAATACAAACAACCAGAAACAAATCCAGGCAA
Source organism: Ostorhinchus cyanosoma (assembly GCA_029814465.1). NCBI lineage: Eukaryota > Metazoa > Chordata > Actinopteri > Kurtiformes > Apogonidae > Ostorhinchus > Ostorhinchus cyanosoma. Next base: position 4,739,071 of record JAPTYQ010000015.1, on the reverse strand, counting down.
GGACACCTGGATTTGTGGATCCTGTTTCTTGTCAGGTACCAGTAATTTAGGCTGTTTTTGTGTAAAATCTTACCTTAAAATACGTATTGTTTCGGCTAACCTTACTTATTAGTAAAGCACTTGTTAGCATCTTACATGGTTTTTGTCTTCATTTGTGTGATTATGAACCTTGTGGTCTACATGATTTGTAAACTAACTTAAACTGAGGCTAACCCAGTTTTTCAGATACTGGGGTACTTGAGCCCAAAGCTACGACGGTGTATTAGGGCCACATGAGAAAAAAAAAAACACTTGTCACTACGAGAATAAAGTCCTGAATAAAATATTGAGATAAAACCCGTAATTTTATGAGAATAAAGTCGAATACAAAAAGTGTCATAATTTTAGGGGAATAAAGTAGTTATATTTTAAGAATAAAGCCATAATATTATTATGCACAAAATGTATACTGTGGATGCATCTTGGCGTGGAGCAGAGGCCTATTGACATCAGGTGACAATGAGCTACTTTTTCAAGATCCCATGGCCTTGTGCAGTTATAATATCTGAGTACTTTCAAATATAAATATTTTGTAATACATTTTACACAAACAATATCGTCTAAATTATCGGGCAGTAACTTTCATCAGAAACTTACACTATATTTGGTCGAGGGGTATTAAAACTGTGCAGCATTATATGTTTTACTGTAGAAATTACAGAAATTTGTTACAGTGAAGTAAGTGCAATTTTGAACAATATTCTGCCTGTTACTAAATGTTTTGTGTATTTGTAGATCCACTGTGAGCTGTAAGTTGTAATGCACATGTGTAAATGATAAACTGAGGCATGATATTGTTAAATGTCACTTATTTTTCTTGAGAGTGTTGTGCATGTTATTCACATTTTTTAAAGAATACTTTGTAGATGTAAACGTATTCATAATGTATTTGTACTTTTTTCATTGGTATTATTTTACTGGTCTAACCCACTTTAGGTTATATTGTCCAGTATGTGGCCACTGAACTAAAATGAGTTTGACAGCCCTGCACTCTAGTGTAAGTACTCATGACTTGAACAGCTATTTGAAAGAAAAAAATGGATGTGCTGAAAAATTGCATGAAAGCTCTTACTTCTCTCCATCTCATCTTCAATACAAGATCTTGGCCAACAGTTGGACCTACTGCACCTATGGATGTATATAATGCATTGGGTGCAATGGTACTCGTTGTACTGTTGTACCCTTCACGGTCCAGTATGGCTCATTTGTCATTTTCAAATGACATTTCGTGACAACTCGCGTTTATATTAGAGCTTTGAAAGATGACTGACTTACGGAATTCTACTGTCATTGGTTGGAGCTGGACCAGGGACCAACTGTATATCTTCTATTGTGTCATTTATTGTCCTTTTTAAAGAAAAAAAATGATGGGCTGCGTCATTCACTAGATATATCAACTCTTCTGGTCTATTGAGATTTTCAAAATCAATCAAATGCAAGTAAATTATGCCTGATAACTGAACATGCTGAAGTAAAGATAATTTTACATCACATCTAGTCATTTTTGGCTTTTCATTTATTACAGTAGCCTCAGATTACCACTTATTTAAGATAGTGGGTCTATCTTGAGCTCTGTATGAAAGGAGGAAAAATAATGGGAAAAGGACTGACATTTCAGGCTTGTAGTTCAAATAAGTTAATTGCCTTTTTAACATATTCAATTAATGTTATTTAAAAATTGTATCAACTTTAATTGACCAAGATATATTTCAAGAAATTTTAATTGATATATCCACTTGAGACCAGCAATGCATTTTTTCCTCTGTAGGGGACAAGAGTTTTACAGCTTAAGTAAAGTCCCTTTGGACTAAAGGACAAAAGGAAGGCCAGGAGTAAACTTAGAATTTGAGATGTGAAGAACATTACATATGTGGCTGTCACTCCTTTTAGTCCTATCTGCTTTTGTTCAGCTTTTATAGACAAAATGTTTGATCATATTTCTATGTTAACATGAGCATAATCATTCTTTTTGCATGGCATTTCATCAGAGGAAGCTTAGTTTTGTTCAAGTTTTGGTAGAAGTCGAGCAGGGAAACAAGCTGATGTTGACTCTTCAGAGGATTTTCCCCACTGGATTCCAATAAGTTCTAACTGCAGACTCTCTTCTACTTCCTCTGCATCCACCAGGAAAGGAGTCAGGAAGATTCTTTATGACAGAAAAATCTCAGAAGTGTTGACTGAATTCTGTCATGAGAGTTGTGATTAAACTTACGTATTTCCCCTTTTTAGCAGAAAAACAAACCCCTGGAAAAGTACATTTGGTTTCTGACAATGTGGGGACATTGAAGTTGTGTCTATAAGAGACTTTTATGTGCATGTGAAGTGGTGGCACAAGCTGGTCTTTGCCTTGGACACTTGTTCACCGTGTTAAAGTGATCTGTAACATCATTGAAAATGGCAGGTGTTCCAACAACAGAGGGTCGCGAACAGATTGGTTCTTTTCTGTCAAAAACTGGTTGATTTCTGATCCCAGGGAGTAAAACTGCCGTGGCTTAGCCAGCGCACATTAGAGTGATAGAGTAGATCCATGTAGTCAGCATTGACATCAGACAGGAAACAGGATCTTTACCTTTTATTTTCTTTCCAAGTCCGTTATTCTAATTCATCAGCCACTGTTAGAGTACAGTACTGTGGATACAGTAGTTTGTAAAATGTCCTTATAAGCACTGATTAATCTTTATTCCACAACAAAATGCCACCAATATTTTTTTTTTTTACTTTTGACCGCCTCCGTTGTATTAAACTATAGTGCCCAGCCTAGAAAAGTCACAACCTGGATTTAACTAAGCAAATAGGTAAATGCCTCCCATTTCATAATTACTGCATGGGTGAGTATGTTTGAGCTGCAACAAGTTATTTAACCTGACTGATGCAGTGAGTAGCTTCTCATTTCTTAAACAATCATATCAAAGAAATATCTTGTGGTGATGGAAAAGATTTGAATCTGTTTCAGAAGGGTCAAATTACTGACATGCATCAAGCAAAGGAATCATTGAAGGAGAAAATGACTATGATTGGGTTAAGAACTGTCCAACGCATTAGTAATAACTGGATTATTAATGGAGAACAATCAATTTCAAGGATCAAATGTAGATAGAATAGAATCTTGAATGATGGTGATCTGCGGTCACATAGAGGTTTGGTGAAATCAAATGATAAACAACAGTAGAACTCATGGCTACCTTTAATAGTGAGTATTTCCACACCTACAGTGTGAAAGGAACTCAAGGGATTGGGACTAAACAGCTGTAGAGCCTTAAGAAAACCACTTGTCATTGCGTTTACATGCACATTTAAGCCGAGCTTTGGCAATAACCGAGCTAAGGATTTAACTGGTTTCTCAGAAATCTAAGCGTACATGCGTGGCAAGAGAATTGAATTATTGAGTAAGGTACGTTAGACTCCAAGACATTAGGTGGCGATAAACACCCTTTCGCATTAGCATTCCTCCGGTTGGCATCGTGATTAAAGAACAATTAGTGAACAAACATGGCAGAATTCCGCAGCATGAATTCCGTCTCTTCGTCACTCCAGAAGTACACAGATTGACTACTCTTCACCATGTCTTCTCCGTTGTTGTCATCTTCTTCTTTGTTGCTGTTGTTCGTTGTTCCTTGTCTTCTTCTTCTGCTACTGTGTTGCTGTCATGCTGTGACCCTCATCACTTCTGGAAGGGGGAGTGGCCAGGCCAGTCAATAGTCTGGCTAACCGGGGTTTGCATACATGCCGGAAAAGCTCGACTTAGAACCGCATTATCTACCACGAATAGTCCAAGTATAAAAACTCCAGTTCAGTTCAACTACAGTCCGACTAAGGTGTATATATGACTTTTAAAACTTCGATATTAGCCGGACTAAGGCAGGAAGTCGAATAAGTGCATGTAAACGTACTGACTGAGGCTTCAATTTCATAGAGCACATAAAGATTGGACTGTGTTTCAATGGAAGAAGATCATGTGGTCTGATGAGTCCAGACTGACCCTGTTCCAGTAGTGCATAAAGTGATTACCCATCATGCCTAGTGCCTACAATCCAAGCCTGTGGTGGCAGTGTCATGATCTGGGGTTGGTTCAGGTCTAGGTTCAGTAACATTATGTGTCCATAAATGAGTTCAGTTGAACCTGAATAAACTGAATGAACAGATTATTCCATCAGTGTTTTTTTCTTTCCTGATGATTCCAAGATGACAATACCAGGATTCATCAGGATCAAATTGTCAGAGTGGTTCAGGGAGTGTGACATCATTGTCACACATGGATTGGCCTCCACAGAGTCCAGACCTGAACCACAGAGTCCAGACCTGAACCACAGAGTCCAGACCTAAACCACAATGAGGATATTTGGGATACGCTGAAAAAGACTTTGCGCCGCGGTCTGACTTTTTCATCCTTCATGTCATCAATCATGACATTGCAGAAGCTTATCAAAACAATGCTACAGTGAAGGCGGGTCAACTAAAGCAAAAAAAAAAAAATAAACCCCACAAGAATAAAAAAAAATTCCTTTTAATTGTTCTTATGCTTTGGCTTTCATATAATTCCCTGCAGAGAGCCTGGGGAATGATGGCACAACGTATATAGTCTCTTCAGGGAGTTGAAGCAGTGGTGGTTGTTAAGATACTTGCATAACAGTGAAGCAGCATCAGTGTGGACAGAGCACCGGTAGTTGGGCAATGACCATAGACCACCAAATGGAAAGCACTGGATAGACTATAGGCCGATATCTGACGTATTTCTTTTTCCTAATACTCACTTGAATGTGATATGGTGAGGCTCCTTGAGTAATGATTAATATTTATGTGCTTATACTGGTAGCAGGTTGATACATTAATATATTAACTTCTACTTCGTGTTTATGATCAGAGGCATACAGTTCACGGCTACGCGTAGCCTCCCGGAGCCCCTCATCAAAAAGAAATCATATCCCCCCCGTACCAGGTGTCCTCAGTCTGGGACAACTTCAGCTGATTGATGTGAATTCCTGTGGACACAGCTGGCCTTGTTCACTTAGACATGTTAACCAACTGCAGATTATTGTGTTACTGCAGGTCCTGTTCAGCCAGATAGGGTATAACTTTCCCTTTCTCTTCGATTCTCCTCCTTATCCACGTCTACTGTCTTTTCACCTGTTGCATTCTGGCTGAATCTTCACTGCTTTTAGGAGGGTTTAGGCTCCAGTTTGGCAGACGGATCCTCTGTGGAGCCAGTGCAGGTTGTGTGCTACCAGCAAGCCTCTTAGGAGTTTTAATGATTTCTGTTCCTCTGAAAAAGAAAATTATTTCCACATTTTTAGACCATGGATATAGAGGGAGTTTAAAACCAGGGTTAGAGTCAGACCATGGATACAGATGGAGTTTAACACCAGGGTTAGAGTTAGACCATGGATACAGATGGAGTTTAACACCAGGGTTAGAGTTACACTATGGATGCAGATGGAGTTTAACACCAGGGTTAGAGTTAGACCATGGATACAGATGGAGTTTAACACCAGGGTTAGAGTTACACTATGGATGCAGATGGAGTTTAACACCAGG
>JAPTYQ010000015.1:4593567-4610330 GCA_029814465.1 Ostorhinchus cyanosoma | reverse complement strand
GTGTGTGTGTGTGTGTGTGTGTGTGTGTGTGTGTGTGTGTGTGTGTGTGTGTGTGTGTGTGTGTGTGTGTGTAGAAAAGAACAAACACCCTGTGTGACAGTACTTTAAATGACTATGAATTGGTCTTATATATGAAAGTATAATGGGTTCATCATTAGACTACGGCAGACCACCACAGTCTATATAATGAACGGGAAACATAAACAGAAATTCATAAACACTATGTACATACTGGTATAGTGTATTGATAGTCTGTTGATCCTGACAAAGATCAATCTGCACAATCATCTGCAAAAATGACTATGAGCATTTTTGTTTTCCCACCACTTTTTCCATGTTTTCCCTACAGTGTCATGAACCGATGTGAGGACTGAACAGTAACACCAGAACACATACTGTAGAAAAGATGACGCCTTGGTAAATCTGTCGTCACACATCAAACAACAGACATAACAAGATTAACCTGGACGAAAATGAGAACAGCATGAAAGAAAAAAAGAATGAGAAATAAAACACAGAATTAGTTAATAATGGTGTAGAACATGTAGCAAGATGAAAGTGACAAAAAAAATACCTGTAACTAAATGAAAATCGTGTTAACAGCATTACTGAGGTGAAAATGAAAAAGATGCATGTATTAGTATGGAGCATCAGCTGTACTATGCATCAGGAGTACTACATATGTATGAGTAATACTATGCATTACTTTACACACAAACACAACTTTCACTGCAGTACAGACCTAGTATGTGTACTTTTACCACAGTGCATGTGAACTCCTCCATGTGGACACTTTTGAGGATCATTCATCATTATGGAGTTGATAAAGTGCTGTTATAGCTCATACAAATGCAGCAGTCGTTATTGGAGGGGCTGACTGGTGGTTGTGGTTCCACATCGGATCAGCTCCAGCCTGTCTGGGCCAGGACCACACCCTTCAGCCTGGCCCTCATGTCCCGGTGGGTGGTGTCGGGTTTCCCCCTGCACTCCAAACCTGCCTAGTACCACGCATGTCATTGGCTGTCACAGTGAGGACCTGCCAGTCCATCCGCCGCCCCATTGGTCACTGGGGATGCTGCCATGTGTATGATTGGCTGGTTTTACTGTATTGATGACTGGCAGAAGCTTTGGCACGGTGCAGGATGGCTCTCCACGGAACACGTTATTGATCTGGAAAAGAATTATACACAAGGGGCCTGCATGGTGGGCTCACATATCAAGCACATATACTGGTTCATACAGCTTCTTGGGTTGACTAGACATGTGCCTGAAATGTGGATTTAACTTTTAAAAAAACACCTCATGTTACATGCTGTATGTGAAAATAAAACCTGCCAGAAAACAGTGTGGATGCAGATTCACTGAAGGTTTTATCTTGGTTTGTCAAATCCTTTTTCCAGTTTCAAGTCTGATTTTTTTTATCCTGAATGAAAATTGCAGAAACCAAAAGAATATTTGTGGTTATAAGCCTCTGGAAACAGTCAGTTTTATTTTATAGAAATGCCAGGAATTCCTTCCGTCCATCAGAGATTCTGGTCCAACCCATTTCTCAAACACTTTTCACCGGTTCTTTGCATGTGCCTCTCTCTCTTTTTGCATTTTTTGAATACATTTTTGAAAGTTTTTTTTAAATAAGATTGCAAGTTAAGTCTCAAAGTGAATCCCTGGGTAGGCAGGGTATCAGTGAGTAAGAGGGGAAAAGTGCTGTGACCGGGTGGAGGTGTAAGTAAGGTCAGCCAACTTTTTCATTTGTTTGATTTTATCTTTCGTATGTTCCGCTGAGATTTTCTCAGTTAATGAATTTTTTTTTTTTAACTCAGATTTTTGTAGATCCTTGATGAGACCCTCAACTCTGTCATGTAGCTGTTTTCCAGAGGCTTTAACTAACATGATCAGAACATGACAAAAATTCACAAATCTAGACAGAACTTTCAAAATAATCATGATGATAAAAGAATAAAAACTACACATTACTGCATTTTTGTCAAAGAAAAAGAAAAATATATATCACAATAATAATAATGCCTTAATTTTGTTTCCTTTTTTGTGTTTGTTTGTGTTTCTATCATGTCAGGTTTTACCACTGTTTATTTTTAAGCTGCTGTTTTGTTTGCTTGTCTTTGACATATAATCTGATTGCACTAATACACTAATACACCCCCTCCCCCCAAAAGTATAAGAGCCCTACTAACACGCAACACTTTCTGGATTATTCAGATCAAATGGAAAGATGCTGCAGATTAAATGAAATATAAACATGCATCCCAGCAGGGTAGTCAACAATTCTGACACTCACTGTTGACATTTTAAGGTTGAGATATTTTACCTACACTGTAAAAAAGAAAATGTTGAGATAATTTAAAATTTTAAAGCAACCTTCTGCAGTAAAGATTTCAAGTTTTCTCAACGAGGTTGTAGTTCATGGTACCAAGTTAAATTATTCTGTTGTCTCAATGATACATAGTGTGTTCTGCTAAAACTTGGTACATTGAATTCTGCATTGAGCTAATAAAGATTTTTGTTCCCCAAATAATAATAATAATAATAATAATGATAATAATAATAATGGATTAGATTTATATTGCGCTTTTCTATAAATGCATACTGAGTGCGTACAGTGGATCCATTATTCATTCATTCATCCATTCTAAACTACATATGTATCCACAGCTGCCCTGGGGCAGGCTGACGGAAGTGTGGCTGCCAATTTGCGCCTGCGGCCCCTCTGACCACCACCGAACATTCATCCACAGTCTTACACCAGTGTGAGTAGCAGCACTGGAGACAAGGAAGGGTCTGACCAAGGACATAACAGCAAATGTGTAGGACAGAGTGGCATTCGAACTGCTAACCCTTTGGTTATTGGACGACCTGCTCCACCTCCTGAGCCACTGCCACGTGTGAACAACTGTCAGAACTCTTTGGCTGTAGTGCACATGCACGGTGGCTGTCCAATTCCATTGTCCTCTGTCAATGACAATTTGCAAATTCAGTCTATTAATAAATCTATGTTGAGTCAGGATGTAAACCGACTAAATCGACTATCAATTAGTTGTCGATAAGAATTTGCTCGATTAAGTTACATTAATTGTCGGTTAATTGCCCTTTACTACGGCGGTGTTTGTGTCAACAGTAGGGGTGCCTCTGCCTAAACTCAGCTTCGTCGTGTCATTGAATATTGGGGGGAGTTGTCCACTTGTCCAAAGGCTGCCAGCTTGTCCACGCAGCGACTCCGCAGCCAGGATAGTCATGGAACTGGACATTGATGAGTTAGAATGGCTTTAGGGGCATGATAGAGCTCAGTGTTTCCGCTGGTATAGGTATATATGATCTAAAAAGAAATGTATTTTCATGGTGGGATCGTTTTTTCTGTTATAACTATGAAGATCTCTCTCAACTGAACAAATACCATTTTTTTACAGTGTATTTGTGAAGGCACTGACAGCCTTGCAAATTTAAGTTGTCACTGATTCTTGATACTCAACTCAGCTGTATTTATTACTTTAAAAACAACACAGCGCAACCAAAGTGCCACACACAGACATAAAAACAAATGAAAACAAATTAAATACCAAAAAGAATTAAGAAAAACAATAAAAGTAATTATGCATTAAAACAATAAAAGCCAAAGGAAAAATAAATGTTTTAAGAGAGGATTTAAAAACAGAAATTGAGTCAGCCTGCCTGATGTGCAAAGATAAAACATCCCAGTGATATATAGTACAGGGCCATTGGTCCTATTTTTGTCAGAATAAGTCGCATCTTCATTCTCTGGGGAGAAGGTGCATACTTTCCCTACTGCACTTAAACAAAGCAAAATGTAGTGTTTCCTCTCACATATACTTTCTAAATTGAGGGCAAACATGGCCCATCTCTATTCCTTCGTGTGTCAGTAAATCCCTGCTATAAACCTGTGTTTCCGGGGGATTGTTTTTAACTCTACTGCTATATTTGATCCTTCTGTGTGTGTTTCTGAATGTGCGTGCATGCGTGTTGTCAGTTGTCGTCATCAGTACGTAGTGTTTTGCAGACAGTGTGCGTCTTCATATAATGCAGTGCCTGGTGTCTTGTTTCCAGCACAGAGCAGTTCATACAGTAGCATTGATGATCTCTCTGGTCCAGGCCAGTGTCCAGACGCTGATGTAACAAGTGTTTGTGAGTCTTATTTGGATCAGAGTGGCTGCTCATGTGCCCATCAAAGGGCTTGCAGAGTTCAATTTGTTTTAACATGCTTATGCGATTCCTGTAAAAATGTATCTAGTGAGATCTGCTTGGTTGGCTCTACATGTGGATCAGCGACAGAGGTGGAAAGTACTGAGGTTCTGTGTTTGTGTCTTCCTCCAGTGGATGTGAGACCAGCAGCACTGCCCACGTCGGTGCCCCCCACCACCACAGCCATCCTTCCCATGGACCTGCGCATAGTGGACCCCCACCATCACCACCACCACCATCACCACCACCAGCAGCAGCAGCAGAGCCCTTTCGGCCTGGTTCCCCCGCCTCACCCGACACCACCAGCCTCCAGCACTTCCTCTGAGCCGGGCCATGGGCGGGTTATGGGTGAATACTCATTAGATCCTCTGTCCTTCATTTAACAACTGTTTCACTCTTAAACAGGCGAGAGGACCACCATAGACCCGTGCTATGTCACTGTAGACTTTACATGAAAATGGATCATGTTTTGGTGACACTTTTGGGAACCTGTCATTAAATCCTTCTTTATTTACAGTCTATAGTCACACCCTGGTCTGTATCCATGTCTAGCTTGCTATCATGATCTTATTTTCCAAAATTTCTAGCTGTAAATAATAATTTTCAAAATGCTCTTTTATCAGATGAGAATATAGTTGTTTAAATTTGGCATCTTTGGTTGATTTATAAAGACATAGCCTGCTCGTGCACATCTATTAGCCATTCCCATTACCACCCTAGGGCAAATCAAGAACAGCTTTATCTTACTATGGTTTAAAAATATATTCTATTACAGTGCAAAGAAACCATATGTTTCCCCCACAGACCCTGACTTCAGTGTCACATCCACGCTGAAGCTCTTTCTTCTTCCTTACATCAGTCCAACTAGGTGCTAATAGCTTTAGTTGACTCAAAGGTTGATTATCCGTGAGCTATGGTGGAGGCGCTGTGTCCGGCATTGTCATTGTCATTCTCTTGTTTTGTTTTGTTTATTTGCACTTTAAAAAAGGTAACAAATTCAACAAATACATAAGAAATCATAAATAAAATGTAACGGTGCAGGGAGGCTGAAAGCATAATATGCTTATAAAGAGGCCTCCCTTCATTAACTTAATTAACAATTCAAATAAATCAGATAAACAAGAAATAACTTAGGTAATAAGTAAATGAAACAATATAGTAAAAACACAAAACAATAAAAAATGTATCATTACTTAGAAAGATGCATGAATATGGTGTAGATATAGACTTTCAAGAAAGGTCTATATCTTTGTTGTTGTTGTCTTCATCAGCAATTTCTTCAAACAATTTCGCTGATGAAACCACCGCTCAGATTCATTTCAAATATTGTATGTAGCTTCCTTCGGACAATGTCTGCAAAAGTTGTTCACAGTTGTGAGAAATTTTGATCTTGGAATTTTTGATGAATTTTTTAAATATTAAAAATGTGTCTTCACTTATAATGGTCCATATTTTGATGACGTATAACATGGAAATGGTTACAAATATCAATATAGTTACTAGTGAACACTGATAGGAGGTTATATATGGACTTTTGTTTAATTTGTTGAGTTAACCTCCAGTGAAAGTACCTCCCACTTCTATTGGGAGACTGATCTTCTGCATCAAAGCTACAGGACTCTAACGTAGTGGCAGAACCTGACAACCTTTGAAATTCCACTTGTTATTGATTCTTGATAGAACATACTGGTGAGCTACAGGGCCATTGGTCCTATGTTTTTTTTAATATGGTGGTTACAAAGTCTTATTTGTGGCACATGAATTCCTGCATCCCTTGAAGAAAGGTGTTCTTGGTCGTCTACAGATCAACACAGTGTTACTTTGGAACCAGTTTTAGTGGAAAGGGCTCTTCCTGTGGTTGAAGGCTGTATTACAGCTGCTCACTGCACATGTTCCTTCCCTCAGCACACTGACTGAACCATGTCTCAAACCCTTCTCCAGGCAATCAGGAGCAGCAGCTTCAGAAGGAGCTGGTGGTCCTCAAACAAAAGCAGCAGCTCCAGAGACAGCTACTGATCGCAGAGTTCCAGAGGCAACACGAGCAACTGTCGCGACAACATGAAGCTCAGCTGCAGGAACACATCAAGGTGAGCTGGAGAGGCAGGCTGGACACATCCCAGCGAGTATTCAAGTCCATATTGGTTTGTTTAGGTTGATGAGTGAGTGTATTTATGTGGTTGAGGGGAGTGGGAGGATCCAACCAGGACGACACTCAGCAGAACTCCACCTTCTGAAGGACAGAGGAAACACCGGACTGTGACAGTGTACCACACTGCCGTTCGGTCTCATGGCAGTGTTTTGCTGCTTAGAAAAGTCATTGTGAACCTCAGCACTGGAAATCATTGTGTGTTTTTTTGTTGTTGTTTGTGATTCACTTTGCCAACGGCCTCAGTGCTGTTATCACGACCACAAAGTCAACCTTTAAGTATGATGGGTCTAGGCTGAAAATACTGGTCCAGTCTGCGGTCATGCTTTAGTGAACATGTCCTTTAGAAAAGTTAACTTGAAATGAAAAGTAGGTCTCCATTTGAAACCACTATGAGATAATAAGTTCACATTTTTGCATTTACCTTAGAGTCAAAATGCCTCAAACACTATGTCTCAAACACATATCCAGCTCATGTCGAATCAGTAGTTGGTAGTCGAGGCTGAAGAAGGCTGACGTCTACTGTTAACACTTCCAGTTCTTCCTCCTGTTCAGATTTCTAGGCGGTATGTAAAAGGTAGGAAGACATATCTGTGTTAATATTCACAAAATATTAGCAATTCATTTATACCAAACAATAAATCAGACATTTATTTAAGAGCTAGATTGTTTGAACTCTCTGGTGACAAATACAGGATTCTTTATAATATATTTTATTCGTCAGGATGTTTCACACACAGACTTTATTTAGTATGTTTGGGGTAGATACAGTACATTAACAAAAGCAAATATATGAGGCAGATCAATTTAGCATTTTAAATTTATAGGGTCCAAACTGAAATGCCACAGGGAACTTGTTGACGTTTTTTTCTCAGCTAAAAGTTTTTTGTGCAGCAAAAAGTGTAATATTTAGAAGCACAAAAATTGACCCGTGGTTTGCCAGTTTGGTCAAATTGATTGCAGCTTGGTTTTTAACTATCAGAGGAGAACAATGCAATCTGTAATCATTAATCCTCCTTTACTTTGCTCCTCCTGTATATCCTGTTACTAACACTTACCTACTCATTACTTACAGATACTTAGCTTCACACATGTATTGCACCTTGCACCTAACCCTAACCTTGTCATTGGTTTTAGCTCACTGGTCGATAGTCCATGAACTATTGTGAAGTTTCTGTCAATGTCGCTGTCGTCACTGTTGTCATAATTTCTCTGAAAAAACTACTGGTTAGATTCTATGTAGCTTTCTTTGGACAATGTCTACAAAGTTTGTTCACAATTGAATTGAATTTTTGATAAATTTTTGAAATATTAACCATTTGCCTTTACTTATAATGGGCCATAATTTGTTGTCTTATCAAATGGAGATGGTAGAGATGATGAGTTCTCCTCCAGTGGAAGTACCACCCACTTTATTGGGAGATTGATCTCCTGCATCAAGACCACAGGACTCTAACATCACAGCAGAACCTGACAACCTTGCAAATTCAACTTGTTATTGATTCTTGATAGAACATGCCGGTCAAATAGAGGGTTATTGGTCCTGTTTTTGTTTTCAGCCCTACATTTTCCCATTTACTGTGGTAGAAAGTACTGATGTGTTTTAAAAGAAAAATGTGTTAGTGTGGACATTTATCTGTTAGCTCTTCCTCCAACAGCACCAACAGGATTTACTGGCACTGAAACATCAACAGGAGTTGCTTGAGCATCAGAGGAAGATGGAGCAGCAGCGTCATGAACAAGAGTTGGAGAAGCAGCAGAGGGAACACAAACTGCAGCAGCTGAAACACAAGGAGAGGGGGCAAGAAAGTAAGTAGACCACTCAGCTGTCAGGATTACCCAAAGAGATCCACATATTAACCACACAGGAAAAAAAAGAAAAAAACCATCTGGTTTGGTCCACGACCTAAAAATGTTCAGGTTACTGTCACAGACAGAAAGAAAGAAAGCTGAAAACATTCACATTCACAGGAAGAGAATGTTGTCTTTTTCTTTTGACAAATTATCACAATAGTTGGTGATTTAATAGTTGGCAATTAATCAAATAATATTTGCTGCAATTCAATCTGAAGTGGGTCAGACCAGTAAAATACTACCATGATAACCTATACACAATGACAACTCCAAATAGCTATAGCTAAATAGTTAGCTATGTTTTAGTGTAAAAAAAGTGAAAATACATGAAAAGTTTACATTTATAATAAATTTTTTCACAAACAATTTGAATAACCGGAACAAATATGAACAACATGAAACGAAAAGTAAATATAATTTTAACAATGTTTTGCTACAAAAAATTTTTTGTAAAGTTTTTTTCTTTTGTAATGCACATGCGTAAATGATATGATGAAACATAATATTGTTAAAATTGCTCTTATTTTTCAAGAAATTTCAGGTTGTTTGTAGTTGTTGATGTTATTCATTTTTGTAGATATAAATATTTTCATAATGTCATTTTATTTTTTTCACCGTTGTTATTTTACTGGTCCGGCCCACTTGAGATCATATTGGGCTGAATGTGGCCCCTGAACTAAAATGAATTTGAAACCCATGTTCTAAATGAAGTTATCTGCTGTAACATTCATTCCCTTTCTGTCTCCTGAAAACTGTCAAAGTCTGTTGGATCTGCTCAGAGTGTCTCACACAGTATTATCACAGCAGGTGTCAGAGAGACTGCAGCCTTTGGTCAGAACAACCTGACCTCGCACATTCAGGAAGAAACCACGACAGAACCACACCTGGACAGATATAGACACATCCACATGACAAACACACACCACCACAGAACCACACCTGGAAAACACTTCACACACATCCACATGGTACAAACACATTCAGGAACAAACCCTGGACAGAACCACCTCTGGACAGACGCTCAGACACACGCCCTCATTACCATCATCCACACTTCACTTATACATGAAAGGAGCAAAACAGACTCCAACACAAACTTCACAGGACTGCACGACCACACACACATTTTAAATATAGAAAAAGCTTTCACAAAAATATTTTCTTTGTTGATTTAGTTTTAGCCTTAGTTTTCATTAACTATGGAGAATGAAGCAGATCCAGCTCAAAACTGTCAAAACTTCAACACAGTGGCAGATTGACATTAGTCGTGATAGTAACATATAGTTGGCAGTGGATTTATTGACAGGTTGAACATTGTAATTGTCTTGGATATAAAAAAGTCAGTCAATTCAATAAATGAAAAACCTCCATTGTGCACAAATATGTTGTGTGATAATTAATATGGTTATGAATTGCTGTAATGCAGGGATGCCACATACAGCCAAATTTGATCTCAACTGGGCTGGAACTGTTAAATAATAGCATAATAGCCTATAAATAATGACAACATCAAAATGTTCTCTTTGTTTTAGTGTAAAAAAATCTAATTGAATTATGAAAATATTTTTTATTTATAATTTATCCAAACAAAAAAAGATCATCTGAAATTAATGAAAATAAGTGCTATTTAACAATATTATGCCTCAACTTATCATTTAAACATGTGCTTTACAGATCAGGTCTACAGTACAAAGGCACAAAACATTTAGCTACAGGAATTATATTGTTAAAATTGCACTTAATTATCTTTAGACATTTCGAGTTGTTCATATTTGTTCAGGTTATTCACATTTTATTGTTAAAGGATAGTTTGTTAATGTAAATATTTTCATAATTTTTGGGATATTTTTTGCACTGAAACAGAGAAGAATTTGGAGTTGTCATAATTTTTAGGCATAGTGTAATTTATTTTTTAAATTTTTTTTACATTAAAACAAGAGAAAAATTTGGAGTCGTTATGTTAGTATTTTACCTGAGATCACATTGTGGTGTATCTGGAACCTGAATTAAAATGAGTTTGATACCCTCCACTGTTAATACTCTTCAGTGAAATTTTTGCACTTTGCAAATTAATTCCGCAGGCTGGAGTGGAACCTTGGCCCACGGTCCACATGTTTGACACCCTTGATTTATTTTAAAGTTTTTTGGCCATACAAAGGCTTTTTTCCTCATTTTTATTTCTTTTTGATCTGTCAAAGTCATTTTGTTAATATTTTTCATGATTATTCATTCAGTTGTTTGATCTTTAAAACTGAAAGATGTTGATCTCAGTCTTAGCCCTGCTGTCACAGATGAGGAAAGAGACCTTTAGGTTTGAACGTTTTTCTGCGAGCAGGACTTGTGTGCCAGTACAGTCCACCGTGTGAAGCGTTCTCATCCGGGTGGAGGGAGCCTCCAGTTTGACGTCTGTGGAAAGAGCACTAGGCTGTAAACAGAGGAAGCTTTGTTAAGTACTGCAGTAAATTGCATCGAAGGCAGTCTCATAAAAGCCAATTTGCTTCTGTGGCGAAGTGGACATATTGGGATGTCAGCACTTCAGGCTGCACTGTGATTTAGTGAGTTTATATGAGTTGTTGTCACATATCTACTTTACCAGTGTTATTCTTAGGATTCACACTTTACCAGTTATTACCTGATTCTTTTCTCTGTCGCTGCCACAGTCACATTCCAATGATAACACACCTCCTGTGTTTTTCCTTTATTCTCCAAACACCTATTTCTTTAACACCTTTATTGCTCTGCATTGACAGTTTACCCATTTTCTGCTCAGTCTCTTATTCCTCTCCCCTATCCCAGGGCAATTTGTTTGTAGCTGTGAAATGAGGGTGGTAATTGATGCGAGACTGAGGGTTCAGTGTAACTCATGATGTGTGTTTTCAAGGTGAGATTCGCTGAAGTACTGTCAACTCTGAGGCGGCATTCAGGCTCATTACTTTCAGGCATTGTGTAATGAAGTCATTCTGCAGTCTTAAGTGGAACCTGTTAACTACAACTAGGGTGCAGCTGTCTGCCAGGAAAAGTATGTTTTATCAAATAAACCATAACTCCAACCCAGTAGACACCAAAGCTTCTGTTGTCCCTGAGGTCAAACCAATGGAGCAAAAAACATTAAATACTGACCACTAGACGGTCTACGTAAAATAGATGAGACCCGAATGAGTCATGGGGGAAAAAACAGACTATATTTTTAGAGAAAAGTCCAATATTCATTGTAAGTCTAAGGCAGCTCGGACTTTTGGAGTCAATTAGAGCCAACCCCAGTGGCTGTCAGCGGTATTACAACTTTACTTCCACATTGGCTTGACTTTGGAGTCCACAACCTTGACCTTTGACCCTGGTACAAACTGCTCATATAACAGTTCACCCTATTTGAATGTAGTCAGAAGTGATGAAAAGAAGAATTTAACTGCGCAACAGCTGCTAAAAAACAACAAGAGCTGCCTCTCTTGGGGGTCAAGGGTCAACATCTGGTTTTCTTTCAAGTGGTGTGAAGGAGTAAATATATGTAGATATGCCAAAAGTGAAACATTTTAAAACAAGAATGGACAAGAATACTTAGGGCTTGACACCAAAACAGTACCAATAAATATTGCGATATAACTTTTCTTCGATAGAAATATGTGAAATAATTCATCCATGTTTTGACAGACATAAGAACAGCCAATCGTAATGAAGTAGCACTGCACCAAACCAATCACACTAGAGCCACAGCAGGTTCGGTTGACGCACACAGAACAGGTGTGTCAATGTTTGGGCTACAGCGATACGGATACAGATAATGAGTGTTCCCTCGGGAGATCATTTGACTGGGAACTCTGGCTACTGGGTTACTGAAAAGTAGTGTGTGGCATAGAAGCCAGGAGTCAGATGGTCAAAGCATGTTAAGTTTCATTTTTGGTTTGCACCAGTTATGGTTGTTAAGGAACGCACCCCCACATGTACTGCCGGTTTTGTTTTGTGAAGATGGTCTGTTTTGTTTGTTCTCTTTTAAAACTTAAAAGCTTTTGCGTACTGGTCAGACTTTTAGTTTAGTTGTACGTATATGTACCTGTTGTATTTATCTGAAACAGTTGTATAATATTCTTCAGCACATTTGTGATGTTCAACCTCTGACAGAAAATAAATCATATTTAGATCAAAAATGACCCTCTGATGTCTTCACAACTAACTTATGAGTAACGGAAAATTTAAGCTTGACATTGATTTGATTTATACCTTGATACATATCCATATGGTCTGATATGAAAAAAATTATCGTGATATGATTTTTTTTTCACCCAGCTCTAAATGTACTGTATATGTACAGGTGTAATGTTCGGTACAGCTACTTCATTCTGACTGAATATCATTAGAACCTCTGAAAATTTCACAAAACAAAGGAGGAATTTGTAGTAATAAAACAGTAGATAAAAAACTTTTCTATTTCAGTTCTGATGTAGAAAACATTAAGTTGAATGACTTATAAGCTGTTGGTGGTGTCTTCTTGGATGTCTCCTTAATGCTAGTACCATATGGAGATGTATGTCTTGGGGGAAAAAATCACAGTCATTTTAGTTTTCCATCTAAAATGGCTGTGATTTTTTTGTGTGTGTATGAATATAGAGCTGTGGTCCAACAGACTGTATTGACTGTAATGCTGCTTTGTCCCTGTGTCTGTCAGGTGCAGTGGCCAGTACTGAGGTAAAGATGCTACTTCAGGAGTTTGTCCTGAACAAGCAGAAAGCTCTGGCTCAGCGAAACCTAAACCACTGTCTGTCCAGTGACCCTCGCTACTGGTATGGGTAAGTGTTCCAACCCACCTTTACTCATCCACCTAACCTGCAGCGTAAGTGAAGGGTCTGCTGTAGAACATTCAGTGGGGTTTAGATCCAGCATCATTCCAAATCCAATTTGTTTTTTTTTATGATTAGAATTACTTTATTATTATTTGCATTAATAAATACCCTGTATACCTCATAGTGAAATGTTCTGCTGTTCATTACTTAAGTACTTGGTCTGTTGAAGTGTACATTATTTTACTTTGCCCTCTGATGAAGATGAAGTGCTCTCCACAGCCCAGACTCCTTTGACAAAAATTTATTTTAACTTACAGAACAATAGATTTGTCAGTTTTCTTCTGCCTTCATCAGTTGGTTTATGAATACGCATTCACACTGTTCATCTAAACCAGTCTTTCTCAGATGGGGGTGCACGTCCCCCTAGGGTTCCTTTGAAGAAGCCCAGGGGGTACTTGAAATATTTTTTGGGGAAAATACATTAAATAAGTTATCATGTACTGAATACAAAATAAATAATGAGAATTAATGCTGAAATATAAAACACAGTAAATACATTTATATAATAAAATGAACACTCCTAGTTTTATTGTCAATCATCTTGTTTAAGCTTTGGCAACATTTTAAGAACTTTTCTATGTTCTGTGTATTCAAGATTAGTTTATTTGAATAATTCAGTAATTATTTTTGTTGATGAAAAGCTTATATATTCATTAATGATTCAATTAATTTGCTTTTCTTATCAGTGAAAGAGAGCACTTTTCAGTTTATATTTTGCTCACAAAATTTAGTTATGAAGTTATGAAGGCACGTGCATGCGTTTCAGTCGGTAACCAGTCAGTTTCCGTCCTTCTTATAATACTATGGGGTAACGGGGCAGTGCAGTCCATGCCACCCCCGTCCCGCAGAAGTGAAAGTGAAACTTTATAGTCATTTATCTTTTCTCTACATCCTGAAGCCTTGCAAACTTTCATTTGAGGGGGCAGGACGTTTGTCCTATCCTACTATAGATTATGCATATATGTATAATAAGTCTAATGCGACAGTGATAATTGTTTCGTATGACATGTTTAGTGTGGAGGCAGCGCCACAGCAAAACCCGGTTTCTAAGAGACATCAGCTGATCTGTGACACTTTGCATTTTGTGTCCTTTTGCTCAATATCATCTTTGTGGAGCCCAAAATATTTCCAAATGACAAATGTTGAATTTCTTTTCGGAACAAGCACAGCAGCATGAACTTAAACTAATGTTCCTTGGTCTCTGGCTTTGTCAGCTGTTTCTTCATTTGAACCATCAGCCATTTCCTCAGCGTTTGTTTCCCTTCTTGTTCAGACTGGATGGGTGGAGTCACATGACTACACATGCTGCCACCGTCTTAAAGGGGAATGAATAGCATAACAGCACACACAGTCAAAATAGACAAAAAATACTTTTTTATTAAAATACTGAATTTATTGACATGGGCAAAATGACATCGGTATATCATAGTAAATGTCTGTAACGGTAAATTTTTGGTTTATCGCCCAGGCCTATTATGAAGATTTGTTATTCTTAATATTGTGCAGTTAAATATATGTTGTTTGTTTACAAAGTTTTCAAAATAAAAAGACACTTTTGGCCAAATTTTTTCAATCAAAAATGTTGAAGCGACAGTTGAGTGTAGTTAGCTAAAAAAGTATATTTCAAGAGGTACTCCACTGTAAAAAGTATGTGGTGTCAAAAACTACCGACTGTCAAATTGGTAAATATTTTTATGAAAATCATTGCAATATTTAATGATATAGCATGCAGCAGATTATCCGCATATCCAGACTTACTAATACAGTAATAGTTCAAGTCAATTGACATTTATTTATATGGTGCCAATCACAACACATGACTATGTCAAAACAATTCACTAATTCAAGTCAAGGCCTCCAAAATAACATGTGGTGAGGCAACCCATCAAATGTCCTGGATCGAGCCCAACAACTATGAATGAATGAGGCTGTTTAAGTATGTTAATGTGCTAGCAGGGCTCAGCGGTTAGCATGTTAACTGTGCATCTTATCTCTCTGAGTTCAGTACATCACAACACCAACCTGCTGCACTACTTGTATACAGAATAGGCTATATACAGGCTATATAGATGTATACGCCCACATTTACACCTGTTGGCTATAGATGAACCCAGAGAACCCACACAGACACAGGGAGAACATGTAAACTCCACACAAAGTAACCTCTGCTAAGATATTGAACGCAAATCCACCGAGAAGACAACAGCTCATCTCCTGTGGGTTAAAAATTTAAAGGAGTTGATTCTTTTACAGATGGAAGAGAACCCAGAGTGTGTCATCATTGGGCTTTTTGTTGTGTCACTGTCATCTCCACTTTCATCCTCTTCTTAGAGTCTATCCTCTTTCATTCATTTATTCTCTCCTCTAGCTACACCCCTCTTCTCTAGTTAATAACACATTCATTCAATTAAAAGAACAACTCAGATCAGTTATTTCTTCCTGCCTTCCTCCCTTCTCTCCATTGCCTTTATCCATTTCACTGATGTCCAAATTCTGACCTGTTTCCATAGTGTTAACCTTGAAAGGAAAAAGCCTTTGAATTCTACTTTAAATGTGTTTGATGTCTTTTGTGTGTTTGTATAGAAAAACTCAGCACAGTTCTTTGGACCAGAGCTCTCCTCCTCAAACAGCCATGTCAGCGTACAACTATCCTATCCTGGGAGCATACGACTCAAAAGATGACTTCCCTCTCCGCAAAACAGGTACAAAAACGTGTCCGGGTTGTGTCCAGGTTGTTTCTTTCTGATATCCCTGTCCTTTTTCAATAAAGCCACCTTTTGCCTTATTTTCTTTTTCTTTGCATTAATAATCAAAGTACCTGTGGGTTTCAAAGTCTGACACGTGAACCAGCAGTCAGCCTGCAGGGATTAAAAAGAGTCTCAGAATTATTCTGAAAAACAAAGATATGAGGTGTCTCATGAAGGCCCTGGAATCATTTGAATGTAAATGAAGGTGGAAGGGACTAGAGCCTCTGTGAGTCTAAAACGGCATGTATCAACGTGATGGGCAGAGGACAACAGTCAATGTCAGATTTGTACACAGCATTTAATTTCGGCAAGCTGTCCTAACCCTAGCCCCAACCCCTTCCACTTGTTGTTGCTCAGAGTGAGAGAGAAAAAGTGTAATGTTTGCCCCGCATTATAATATAATTGATCTGAT
The DNA here is from genome assembly GCA_029814465.1 of Ostorhinchus cyanosoma. Classification (NCBI taxonomy): domain Eukaryota; kingdom Metazoa; phylum Chordata; class Actinopteri; order Kurtiformes; family Apogonidae; genus Ostorhinchus; species Ostorhinchus cyanosoma. The sequence goes on along the minus strand of JAPTYQ010000015.1, from coordinate 4,594,124 downwards.
ATGGGCTGTTTTTGCCTTTTCCAGTTATCAGGATTCCCATTTGAAGGTTAATTAAACCCAGTGTTCAGTTCGGATTATCTGGTAATGTGAGGAGTTTACAGATCCAATCAGGACTCTCTTGAACTGCTTACAGACTGATCAATTGTCAATAAGAATTGGGTTAATTTAAAAAACAAACAAAAAAAGATGGTAATAACAACCAGTAAGAGACAGCAATCAGTGTTACCAAACCCTTCAGGCTAACGTTAGCCACCAAACAGATGAAAGCAGATTGTAAATGTCTTGTGTCTACTATTTCCTCATTCAGAGTAGTTTCATGAGGTGGTGCACTGCTCCTTTGGACACAAGACTCTTAATGATATCCTGAACTGCAGACATGGTAGAGATGAGACTTTCTGTGAAGATTCACCTACAGTGTGTGGTGCAACTGGATCTTAAAATGAGTTAAAATGTTAAAAGCCTCTTGTCTCTAGCTAGCTAAACAGAGAGAGAGAGAGAGAGAGAGAGAGAGAGAGAGAGAGAGAGAGAGAGAGAGAGAGAGAGAGAGAGAGAGAGAG
>JAPTYQ010000015.1:4541915-4553533 GCA_029814465.1 Ostorhinchus cyanosoma | reverse complement strand
AGGTCAACACAGTTCCGTAGCTTCTATAATGATGATAATAATAATAAGAATAATAATAATAATAATAATAATAATAATAATAATAATGGATTAGATTTCTATAGCACTTTTCAAGGCACCCAATGTGCCTGACATTTATTATCTTGAACCATCATCAGGGTCACTAATGCAACAATTAACACAATCTTAATGTGGACAAATTTGATCTATAAATTGAAAGCTGTCACAGTTGAAGTGGTCTGTGTTAGTATTACTTTCTGTAGTTTCCATTGGTCGTAACAGGGTAGGGGATCAGAATTGGTTGGGCCTGGTTCAATAATCTGTCCATGCAGTTATCAACTGCACAAGCAGTTATGGAGAAAATATTGTGAGTTCTTAGTGACCTTGACCTTTGACCTTTGGACATAATTTGGACATCTTTGAGTGAACATTGGTGTCCATGAGAATGAACAGACATGAGGTCACAGTGACCTTGACCTTTGACCTCCAAAAGTTATTTACATCACTCTAGGGTCCACATGAGCATTAATGCCTTATTTGTGACATTCTGTTGTGTTTTAAATGTAATGGGGCCTGATGCATCTGTCAGACGTAGCTTACAGACAAGCACCGTTCACTAAAACCTGGTCATGAAACTAGTTTTGATCAAGCCTGGTCTGGAGTATTACAACATTAATTGGTATTCCTCCTCACTCTTCTTTTTGTGTCAAAGGCACCACAGTTCTGTTTCATGACAAAGTCTTTCTTGGCCTGACTTAAAAAGAGACTGTTTCTTCTCTGTGGATGTTTTTAATGCACTTTTTCCTTCAGCGTTGATCTCTCCTATCACTACAGACAGGAGGAAGGAAGCCTTATCTATCTGAAACTGGTGATTAATGGGTTAATGTAGCCGTGACCAGTGACTGACTGAAAGGCTGTGAGAGAGGATGAAACAGGCTAGCGGGTAAAGAGCAGGTTAACATATTCAAAGAAAACCTCAGAAAAGCCTGTGTAGACCTCTGGCAGGAGAGCGGCTGCACATGTGTACAGTTGAAACGCTCTGACACACAGACCTTCCCTTTCTTCTTTTCGTCTGCCAGCTTCTCCCTCTGTGTTTATCATGATCTCCATCTGCCTGATGGACACTGTATATTATCCTACTCACAGCTCTGCTTACAATCAATCACATACGATATCGTGGTCCGTTTGGCTTGTGTACATATGTGGACGCACTGTTGTGGTCATGTCCGAGGGCTGCTCATGCTTCAGCATTAATCAGGTTTGACCACTGAATGGTCGCCCCATGTCTTAACATGCTTAAACACAAACACTTCCAGTATACGCAGTGTAATAGGCCTATATAATACATCCAGACATCTTTTTTCACGCTATGAAAAGAACACCTTGAGGGGTGTCTATTACTTCTAAGTTTTGGGAGATTTATTTGTGCCCTGTAATAAGTGGTAAACCATCAATCATAATTATTTAGAAATAAGAGCACAGGACTGTGAATGATGAGTTTCTTTTTCTTTTATATTAAACACATCTTACATTAATTTCATTGATGTGGACTTCATTCTTATATTGTTGTGCAAACAGCATTGTGCATATTCACTTTTCCAAACTGACAATGACGCCTATTTTTGCTCTTTTAGGACAGAAAAAACTAATGTGACTTTGCATCTCAAAATGATGCTTATTGCTCAGTTAATTAAAAGTAATAATTATAATACATTTTAGAGAGATTAAGTCAGTACTTTGAGATGGCAAGTTTATATAAGGAAAAACTCTACATATACAGATCTACAGATACAGATTTCTCCAATACAATGACAGAATGTGAACATAGATGACAATGTGACATCATGGTTTTGAAGCCCCGCCCCCTGTTAGCAATGAAATGCCAGATTTGAATGTATCCCAATATGTTTGTTCACATAGGTTGACTTTAACCCAAAGATAGTAAACTGAACACTAATTGCCATAGCTACACATTTCTATGATTAATGTGCAAAGATCTAAAAGAACTGAGCACAGCCATCATTATACAGGGTTTGTGTGAAGTCTGTTTACACTTTAACAAATTCATTACAAAAACAAATGAATAGACAAATCTCTGGAGATTATTTCAAAATGTAGAGTCGATACTGTAGATTTTTTTTGCCTCATTTAATTTACCTTTTTACTATGGGCACCATTAGTTACATGAAGCACATCAAGACGGTGCTGAATTTGTTGCCATGTTGGCTGTTGCATCACTTCATCAATGGTGGCGATGGCATCAGTGAGCTTTTGCTTCAAGTTATGGTCAGGTTGATGTCCTGTATCTATTTTCCATACACCATATCTTTTACTTAACCCCATAGAAAGAAATCCAGGGGAGTGATATCTGGTTAACAGGGTGGCCAGGGAATGGGCCGTCCCTTCCAATCCACCCGTCTGCAAATGTTTATTTAGGAACCCATCAACATGCAGCCCCCAACGTAGTGGTGCACCATCTACCTGGAAAATGACGGCTGGTTGAAAGTTGTTCAGCTGTGGTTCCACACATTCAGTCAAAATGTCAAGGTCAACATTTTCTGTAATTGATGTCTCATTGAGGAAAAACGGATCAATGATTTGATTGCACATGATCCCACCATGTGATTGAAAACCCTGATAACCAAACACAGAACAAATCTGATTAACATATCTCATCAATTGGTTCTGTAATCTTTTTTTTTTTTCATTGTGATGAGACACCCTGTTTAACTAAGACACACAGTGGCACACACTAAATGAACTCAAATGTCCATATGGTCTGTAAATGCACCATCTAATGTTTCACCTCTCTTTAACGTAATGATCACTTAACTGTGCATGTATTGGCAGGTGGATAGCGACACCATATGGAATGAAGTACATTCAACCACTGCAGCTCGTCTGGCTGTTGGTTCTGTAGCTGAGCTCGTCTTCAAAGTAGCATCAGGAGAACTCAAGGTCAGTTGGAATCCACCATGAAGTATCACCATATCACTGCCTAAAAGTAGGCTGGTGGAATTTGCTTTCACATGTTACCATTTTGTGAAGTTTGTAGTAAATTACTCACAGTATTCTCCGCTTGGCATCATCACTACAGGTTAATGTGTAGCTGTGATCTTGTGTCATATACATCAACCAATCATTCAGCTCATTCATGTTATAATTATCTATTCATATTATATTAAGCCATTATAATCTGTGATACTAAATGTAATAAATGTAAATAACAATTGATTATTAATGAATGGTAAACAATGTATGATATAAAGCAGAAGTTACCTGCACACCTGCTGCTAACAGAGTCATCAAGGAAAGAATCACTTGTAATTCCATATCAGGTTGAATAAAAGCTGGTCATCCTAACCTCCAAAAAGAATGATGTGAAAAGGGTGTGATCAGAGAAACATATGCAGGTACTGATAAAACTATGACAACAAACAGCCACAGTTGCTGTTTGATTATTTGACTCTTTTTCTGTCCTTCCATGTTAAAGCATAACCCTGGAGTTTCCTGATTGAAAAATGGTGAATTGTTTCCTAAACTTCTCAGTTTCAGGCATTCTGAAACACTGGACACTTGGTGTAAAAATTCTACCTCTTAAAACTGAATAGTACTAGTGTGTGGACATGCATACTGATTGTTTAATGCAAAGTGTGCACAGGTCTAAAGATGGCTGAGCCTCCTGTTCTGCTGGAAAGAGCAGCGTACCCTCCTACCTCCTAGAAGCCACCATTCAGAGTTTCCCTTAGCACCTCCCAGACGCTTGGCTCAGCTCTCCTTATGCTTTGCCACCAGCCAGCCTTCCTGTGTCTGTGGAAGTGGATGTTTAGTGTTTGAACCCAGTGGGGAGGCCTCATGCACGGGCCCTGCCAGTGCTAACAGTCAACGCCACCAGACCTGTTTTATTAGCATTACACCACAGCCACATGCAGAGCAGCCGGCGCACTTAGTGTTAGTTTAGCACCAACATACCACAGACTAATGACATTCCTCAGAGACAGTAGCACACCATGCTAATACCTGCATGGGCTCAGCCTGGGACTGCCAGCTCCTTCACATGTGGCCGTGATTACTATGAAGGAAAAACTGGTGTGTGTTTCTATATAGCACACTGTGTGATTGGTCATATTGGAACTTTAAAAGACCTTCACACAGATATTACGCTGCAGGAGGAACACCACAAGTCTAATGGGAATAATATGGTGTGGATTCATCTGGGGTTAAAGTTCACATATTGACTTGCCCTTAGCTTAACCTGATCTTAACACAAACATGTGCACATGCTCATGTACATGCACTTGCACTTGCACACACATAACAGACATGCACACGTACTCAGAGGATTCCTTCACAGCTGAATGACCAAATTCCACCTGCACTAATGTCTCTGTGAACTGCACACAAAGCTATAAATCTACCAGACATACAGACACAGATGTGTAGACACACACTGTTGTGTTTAAACCCTAACCCTTGTATTAACCTTTAAAGTTACATTTTTAAAACTTCAGTGCAAAATAGTTGTTTGAAGTCCTTGGGTAAAAATTCCATAGTTTCAGTATATTGTATTTCAGATGGTCTAACAGTAAACTAGACTCTATTTCCTAGATGTTGATGAGGAGGTTTAAAATGGGATTGAAGACTGTTATTTTGAGTGCTGTTAAGGTCTGAATTTCTGCTGCTGTACACCATGTCTCCTATAGCTGTGACACTTTGGCTTCACTTTTCTATAGTGTCATGAAATAGCATCAGGTCATATCTTTATATTTAGTGTTTAATTTGGACTAGGAACCTTTGGACCTGGCTGGTTTACAGCACAGAGGCCTGCATCCAGGCTTTTAGGTTTAGGGGGTTGGGAAAATGTAGAGCGACCCGAGCTGGACTAGTGGTGTTGCGTCAGCTACAGTCATCTCCTGAGTGTAAAGACAACAGTCGCAGCTGGATTTAAGACCCTGTTAAAACAGGCTGCCTTATACGTACAGTATGTGTGGCTATGAAGATGAAAGCAGTAATAGGCTCTAGATTCTTTTCAAGATTTGGGGATAAAGTATCTTTGCACTGTTCCTAAGCAATTTTGTTACTGTTCATTATTTATTACCTGTTATTTTTGTCCCATCATTGTTTATAATAATTGACAATTTCAGTCTTATGTTATTTACCTGTATTCTCTTACTGGGTAATTATTTTGGTATTACTTATCTTTATTAACAAACATTACCCCAGCATTACATTCATCTTCTTCATGCTGGTTAGCAAATAAGTCCTTACCCCATCATTAAGATGTAATTAACTGTCTGTAGTTTAAGGTGCTAAGAGGATGATTGGACCACGTGCATTTATGTAACTGTGTTTGGTGTGCTGTGCCTCAATGATTTGTTCTTTCCTTGATAGAATGGTTTTGCTGTCGTACGACCACCTGGACACCATGCAGAGGAGAGCACACCTATGTAAGTCATTTGGAGTTGGAATGACATCCTTTCTGCTCTGGATAATGTTAACTGCCTTTAGCTCCTGCTCTGTTTCTCTGCTTCCTCTTTACTTTCTTCAGTCCAGACAGCCTAATTCTTGTGCTGCATCTTTTCACATGTTGTACACTTACTGGTAAAATGTACAATATGAAGCTGATTGTGTCTGAATGTTACCAGTAAATGTTCTGCTTGTATTTCTTTCCATTTTCAGGGGTTTCTGTTACTTCAACTCAGTGGCTATTGCAGCCAAGCTCCTGCAGCAGAAACTCAGCGTCAGTAAAATTCTCATTGTTGATTGGGTGAGTTCATATATTGTATACAGTTGGTACGTTTCCATCCTCATGTAAAGCAACTTTTAGTTTTGAGGAAAGTTTCCAGGAATTATGCACATGAAAATGCAAGTGTAGAAATGTGTTTAAACTAGGGCTGTCAAAATTCATGTGTTAATGCAGATTAATCCATCATCATGATTAATCTGATTAAAATTTTTAACACAACCCATCTGCAGGGCATAATAACGCTGAACGTCTCTGCCAATGCATTTGGGACAGTTGTCCAAATAGAGTTAGCGTTGTACATGTGCAAATGGGCCGTTGATCCGGTAGTGACAGGCAGTAGAACCAACCCACAAAGATGGAAGACGCTAAACAGTTGGCCTTCTCGATAGGAAATTTGAGTACAAAAAACACGACGGTACAGTCGACTGACATAATAGTACTATGCACACTCTGCAGGAAGGACTTCACCGAAGCCCTTCCAGCTTTCCAGCTCTGTCTGTGGTTTGAGTTACCTCCCTTTGTGAAAACAGAAAACTCAGGGTTTTCCTCATTTCGTGGGTTAACAGACTCAGACTTTTCATTAAACCTGCTTTATGAAACAGACTCCAGATCTATTGTCTAACAATACGTTCTTATGTCTCCCTGAAAAGTTAGTCTTTAGGTGATTATGTCTTATTTTAAGTGTGGTGAGATATTTTGAGTAGAAATGAGAAAAATACACTTGGTAAGATTTAGATTGTTTCCAGTGTAGCAGCTTTGGACAGCAAATCTTTCATAGACTGGACCTGCCTAAAACTTTATTCAGTTGACCACTGAATTTGACCGGCCACAACTTTCATGGCCAAAATATTAGTAATATTAGTATTAGTATATATAGTATTGTCAGTTCTCTCGACTTGTCTTGCGTTTTAATCCAATGTAAAACATGCATTACATTTTTGAGCTTTCTGACGTCCCCGTACATCTGACTTGTTCAATAGTCAGTCCTCATTAAGGTTTATAATACTGTACCTCTGGAAAGGTAGAATGTCTTAAAATCTGGCACAAATGGTTTTGTGTTTTTGTATGATTACTAGTGACATATCACCGTCGGACGCAGTGGATCACAGCAGCCTGTGGTGTATAAACTGTATTATGAAAAGGCAGAATGGGTTTTAAACTAGAATCAAAGTAATGATTATGTGAGAACACAGTCCCAACTGTAACTACATTGTTGAAACTGCCACAGCCTGTATGCCCTGACCTTTCTTCAGAGGGGGAGAGGAGACCTAAAATATTCAATATGTAGGTCAGACCCTGTCCGTTTTTCCTGCAGAGACACAAAGGTGTTCATATATGACAAACCCTGGTCATGTCCAGGGGCGGTGCATCCTGATGGCATCCCTGGATGGTCATGGTCATTCCCAGAAGCCTTTGAAGGGACTTTTCATTTCCTCTCTGTCTGTCAAAAGGGAACTTGAAGTGCAGCGAGCGCCCTCATTGTCGTGCCACTTTGCCTCCAGCCAACATGGACATATTTAGGATTGGTGTATTAAAGCATTCTTGGAGCTGAGACAATGAGGTCATGTAATTGATGTCATGTTATTGGCGAAGTGAGCAACTATTGAAGCTGAGTGTTTTATTGAATCCTGCTGACCCTCATTTGGATTGACATTTTGATATCACATCAGGAAATGCAGACTTTAACATCTTGTCTGTCTGTTTGCGTGATTTTTTTGTTTGATTGTCTGTCTGTCTCTTTTTTTGTTTGTTTAGTTTTCTGTTTGCATGATTGTTTATCTTTTTGTTTGTTTATTTGTTTGTATGTTTATTTCTTTGATTGTTTGTTTATTTGTTTGTTTGTTTGTTGTACAGATTGCTGGGCTCTGTATGAAATACTGTCTTTATGATATATAAGGTGACTACTGTAGTGTCTCTAGTGTTATGTTTGTTATTTAACCACAACAATCGCATAGACTATAAATGGCAGTATGCATCTCTGCTGTCTTAATATATTTGTGGTAGTTTATTATTATTTTTTGTGTTCTCAAAGAGGCATGACATAGACACAGCTTAGAAATATAAAAACAGGCCCAAATATTAGAAACAATGTGCAAAAAAATACAAACGCAGTTGGCCAATAGTGAAGCTATAATTATGTCCAAAACAAAAAGTAAATGAACGAATATTGTGATAAGAAGACCAGCAAAGAATCATTTATTATAAGGCCCAGTCTGTATTTTGCTAATTGATTCTCAAACACAATATATGAAATAACTTACTGGTGTTGATTGATGACAGTATTGAGTAGCAGTTTATTTGGTGCTTTCAGTAAATTAGCTTTAACATTAGTGGTGAGTTAAGTTAGTCAGATCCACCCGCTTATCCAAATGTGGTCAATTCTGACTTGAAAAAAAACAAAAACAAAACAAGATGGCGCCGTCCAAAATGCATAACTTGACGCTTGACATACAGTCAGTTCAATGTTTGCCTTAAAAAAGCACCTCTGACCATAAAGGACACCTACCATTTGCATTGTGATTCTGTCAGCGGCAAATATACGTAGTCAAAAATATTGTAGGGAGGTAACAATGGGACCGTCATCCAGTAAAAATCTTCTCACTGGGCAGAGTTTAGCAGAAAAAGTCTAGTCACATCAATTCCAGTAGAGATCTTCAGGTTGTGTTTGGAGATAGGTTAATAAATTGCATGATCAAGTATCAATAGCCTTCTTAGCTCCAGCCATGAGAGCTGTTAATGCCTCAGCTTTGTACTTATACACAACACATTCCATTTTTGATGCACATGGTCTGGAGATGAAGTATTACACAATATTTCAATTCCCATATAGACTGGTACGTGGTGTAGTATGTTTTTTACTACACAGACACAGTCATAACCTTTTTTTTTTTTTAATGTCCAAGTGATTTTTCCAAGACTATTCGCCCAATTCCTTTCAAATATGACACATTTTCTTTACCATTCAGATAAGTGCAGTGCACAGTTTAATCACTGAATTTCTTGAAGACTATTCACCTGATTTGTCAGACAAACTGCAATCAGATTAAAGTTGAGACTTTGGCAAAATAATGTTTGTCTTGGTTTGAGTGAACTACCCAAAAAGGATAGTAATTCAGTTTAATCTAGTTTGCAATTATCTTTCATTTGTAATTCATCATGAATTCCTGACTAGGCAGGGTATCACTGACCAGGAAGGATGTGGGCGAATTGTGACACGCTTTGATATCACCGCTCCGGTGATCATGTGGTTCATGTAAGCCTGAATAATTCCAAACCAACCGAGTGCTGTCATGTCCTTCTATGGAACAGACAGCAGCTGGGGTGCCGATTGGGGGAGGGGGGCATGACAAATTCATGGAGCTCAGTATTTGTGGGGGGGCCATAGAGAAGTGGAGGAGGCCCAGTGGATAAAGGTTAGACGTCGTGAAAATTTCGGGTAAGATCCGCTGTGTAAGAGAGGCATAGACGTCAGGAGTCGGATCCCCATGTTAAGTTTCATTGTAAGTTGTTCATGTGATGATGAATAAGTGCTTGATTAATTTCACTTCTTAAATAAGCTGAATTATTCTCAAGTGACTGTACACAGATAATATGCAGCTTTAGCTACATTTACCTAGATTTGTAAATTTTTTCTTTGGTTTATCTGTAACATATCATTGTCTGTTATTTCAGGATGTTCATCATGGTAACGGCACCCAGCAGGCCTTCTACGCCGACCCTAGTGTTCTCTATGTGTCACTGCATCGCTATGATGATGGAAACTTCTTCCCAGGCAGTGGAGCCCCTGATGAGGTGATGTGGACCACATTGTGGCCGTCCATTTGCCTTTTCAACCATTTTTGGAATGGATAGAATTGATCCAGTTTGTATGTATGTATCCTAGGTGGGCAGTGGACCAGGTGTTGGTTTCAATGTCAACATGGCCTTTACTGGAGGACTAGACCCTCCAATGGGGGATGCAGAATACCTTGCTGCATTTAGGTAAGATTTTAACACTCAGGGTGCTTTCACACAGTGTACTCTAGTCCGTACTATACTCGGGTATGTTCACACCTTTCCCGCAGATGTTTTCACACATGCATACCATGGCCCGTGCACAAGTTCAAATAGGTGTTACAGGGCTGAAACAGTAGGTGGCGGTGTGGAAGAAATTCTGTCGCTATCCAACAAACGCGGAAGTCAGAAGAAGACAAACCCTTACTTATCTGTTAGCCTGTTTGAGGCAAAGAGGAGAAGAGTGACCTTCGTTGTCCCTGATGTATCAATGAGTGGTTTGGTCGCTAAGACGAGCCCGTGCTGTGTGGATCCAAGGCTTTTTCAGGAGACAACAGGAGCCCATCTATGGCTTTGTGGTGATTTACTCGCTTCCGATGTCGGAATGGTGATGAGGTCACTTCCGAATTCGGGCACGGATCACATTCACACGGCATCTTACCGTGCTGGAGTATAGGTGGGGTACCCAGGACTACTTTCTCAACTGGACTTGGGCATGGTACTTGAGCACGGAACGGCTGCTTTCACATGGACAAAATTAAGCAGACTTGGGTACATAGCGCACTCGGGTACGGACTCGAGTAAGCTGTGTGAAAACACCCTCAGCTGGTTGTTTGCTTAAAGTTTGCTGCTGCAGTGGTGAGGGTACCATGCATTGTCAGGTGGTAGTTCCACCTCATGCTATGCCTGATGTCTTTTAACACACATACAAACATGAACACATGCAAAACACATGCATTCTGGTACATCCTACATGTGTTTTGTCATGGACTCAGCAAAGACATGTACATGTCATATCTAGATCATCTATCTGTCTGGATTGGGTCCAGGGCTCTTTGAAAATGAGTCCATCTTTGTGTCTAAACGTCCATTTGGTCAAACACACATCAGACTGACAGATCTGCCTCTCCTGCAGCTTTCAGCTCATCATAGTCCAGTAAAACACCCCTGCGTGTCCACTTGGGGTGTAATGGTGCACTCATTTGTGCCAAACCATTTCAGTTTGAGGCGTTCAGTACCATATAGAGGTGTACCGAACAAACACATGTAGCCTATGTGAAGAATACAAACCCTGGGGAAGCAGGGCGGCCACAAGCAGAACCCATGTGCAGGGTTTCCCATATATACATTTGCTGCTGCTGAATTGTCAGTGCCACTGCAAAAATAATCAGAATTACTTTATTCTGAGGCTGGGGCACCATTGGGGGGGGGGGAAACATGACAATAGAGAGTATAACAGAGGCACAGAAGCCAGGTGGGACGTTCAAACCATGTCATGTTTCCCTTTTGGTTTTTGGTGGTTACAGAATTTTTATATTGAATATTTAATATATTTACAAAGTACAAAAAATGTCTGAAATATAAATTGTTCACAGACTTTTAGTATTTATTTTTACCAAGAGATCTGGCTAATAATATCAGCTGAGTCTGATGACAGCATTATCCAACTTTTTTATGGTTAGGTTTATAAACTGACAGCACTTGGTGAGGTTTAGGCCCAGGGCTTCAAATATACATGAAGGCGAGAAATAAAACCACTAATGCCACCACATGTACTGTAAGCAAACACCTGTAACAGTCTGCTTTAGTGTGGCTTTCCAACTCCTTTATTCATATGTCCTGTCATTCTCCTCTCCTTCTTTCTGTCTTTGTTTCTGTTTTCTGGAGGGGATTTGTGCCTCAAACCCAGCACCTTCCCATTCCTCTGCTGGCCTGTGCCACGTTGCATTTGCAGGGGATCAAGTCTGAGCCTCAGAAATGCACAAAGAAAAAAGATAAGAAAATTGGCCCTAATGAAAACCAGAGGCACCATCTCTCTCTCTCTCTCTCTCTCTCTCTCTCTCTCTCTCTCTCTCTCTCGCTCTCTGTCTCTCTGTGT
>JAPTYQ010000015.1:4513953-4525420 GCA_029814465.1 Ostorhinchus cyanosoma | reverse complement strand
GTGTGTGTGGGTGTGTGTGTGTGTGTGTGTGTGTGTGTGTGTGTGTGTGTGTGTGTGTGTGTGTGTGTGTGTGTGTGCGCACATCTGTGTACACCAGTACTACTAGTATATATTAGTACTAATACTACTAGTTTATTCTAGTACTTGTCCTTAACTTGTTCTTAATAATGGGACACAGTACAAAGCTGACATTGTAGTTTGTGTCATAAAGTAGTGAACCTGGGTGTGAGTGGGAGGAGGTGTACATCTGCATGTGCATGTGCATGTGCATGTGCAGACCCTGTTTCTATTGTGTCAGCAGCTCAGACCCCCTCCCCACCTCTTGGACCAATCCAACACTGGGCTACGGTCCACAGTCAATCCTCCAAACCAGGAGGGAATGGCATGTCGGAGGTTTCTGCAGTGATTTGGAGCAGCGTTCCTGGACACCTGTCAGTCATACTTATAAAAAAATGCACTCCAGCCCCAGTGTAGTGAAAAATGTTCAAACCACCCATTTGAGCTCCACAGGGTTAGGGTTAGGTTATTTGGTTATTTGCATGCATGTTTTCTAAAGAAATGTACATTATTCTGACAATTGTTTTGAAAACGAAATCAAGTACAAAAGGTTAGCATACATTCTGTTTTACACATGTGAGGAAAATCTCCACCTAAATGCAATCATTTAGTGCCATTTCTTTAGTAGCTTATTTAGTATACTGATAAGAGAAAATCAGAACATGAATATATCCTGTTACCTCCACCTAAATCCAACAATTTAACATAATTTATAACTTACTCAGCAATAGAAGGTTGTTTTACCTGTTAAAGATAATATCCACTATGTTCATGTGGAAAATATCTCTGACAAAAAATTGTCAGAGATATTCATTTACACACAGCTTTACTGTTCTTATTTATCCTATAGATAAAGTCTTTTGTGAATGGGGTTGGACGTGAGTCCCCTTGGGAAACACTGCTCCAAAGACAGGAATTACACTTTGCTGGTTTAGGTCCTCAGAGGCTTCAGTGCAGCTCAGTTTCTCAGTTGGTTTCCATTGTTACATTTGAGCACAAATGATTTTCGATGATTTTTGTATGTGTTCTAGTTGGAGCCCCTTCTTGATGAGGTTCTGCAGCAGAGGCCGAACCCCAACGCTGTCCACTCAATGGAGAAAGTCATCCAAGCTCATAGTGAGTCTGTTATTTCCACTGAGACCTGCATCAGCGTATGTGTCGTCTGTTTTATTGACTGACGCTTTGTTATTCAGTTTGTCACTCTGATGTCTTCACTTATGTTGAGAGTGCAGTTGTAACACAATTGTAATGATCTGAGTTTGGTAAATATTACATCACAATAACTCTCCCGTTCTGATGTTTTGTAGGTAAGTACTGGTGCTCGCTGCAACGCTCCGCCTCCACCGTCGGCTGTTCGTTGACTGAAGCCCTCCAGCAAGAAGCAGATGAAGCTGAGACGGTTTCTGCTATGGCCTCTCTGTCTGTTGCTAACAAACACATTGGAAAGAGGTACCAAATGTAGCCTTTTTACTTTAAGGATATAGTGTACCTGTTGGTTTATGAGTGTCTGTGTGTTTGTGATTTAGAAAATGCACTTCTCAGCTCAAAAAGTCCCACATGTAATATTTAATTTGGCAGCTTTTAGCTTTGACGACAGGATGCTTTCGCTGTGGTGTCATATATGCCATGGAATCCTTATGCCATGTCACAGTAAATGTCACATGTATTTCTGTCCATAGTTGCATTAGATTTTGTTGAGATTTTGGAACAACGATGGAGAGTTGAGCATTAAGTCTTCTCCATCATATCCTAAAGAAACCTATGAATCGCTGCATTAATTATCCAATGGAAGGATCTGAACTGTTTACTGCGTTCAGTGCAAGTGCAGACCTTTTTTTTTATCAGGCTCTGTAGAGAGAGAAATAGAGTCGCAAGTATTTATAAAGGTGTCCAAATCTGGAATGTGGATATAAAGCTGAGTGAATGTGTGATATACAGTTCCTGAATTGTTCCCACACCTGTTACACCACCTTAATTTTAGTTACTGCAGCCAGTTTTATTATTAGAATTACAATCCCAGATTTATGTTCAGACGTCAGGTTCCAGCCCCACTGGTTCATAGAGAGTAAATAAAATGCAGTATGTGCATGAACACATATAAAGCTGACATTCTGTATGGTGTTTTGCTCAGAGCGGAAGAGGAACCAATGGAAGAGGAAGGCCCTCTGTAAGGAAACATCCACAGCCTTTAACCACCCAGACCAGTCTTCATCTTTGACGGCGTCCTCATCCTGTCAAATCTAAGTCTCATCACACCAGATCAACATGGTGTTGGATGAAGTGAGGGAGGAAGCAAAGCTGATAGAAGTGAAAGGAAGCAGCAAGGATGAGCCACTCACTGGCTGGTCAGCAGTCCAAACCCTGGTCGGCACAAAAGTGTTCAGATAAACTCGACTGACTCCACCATCACGGCGCCAGTGTTTGGGAAACACTGCATATGTTCAGATGTGCCAGTTGGTTCTACACACAGATAATCTACTCGGTTTATTATTCCATGTTTTTCTGTGCGTTTCCTTGATCTTCTCACTTTGATCAAAAGTTGTCAGAGCCAAAATTATTATGACTCTGCTTTGTGGATCATTCCAGCTTTTTCAGAAAATATAGATGAACAGAACGAAGGAGCCACAGTTTGTTCCATTGGAGATGAAAACAGTCTGCAGATGTCCGTATTCCAACATGACTGACAGTAAAACACTGTATGTATGTGCCTTTTGTCAAATTTGGTGAATTTTCAGTTGAACTTTAAGATATTTGCCTTAAACAATGAGAATGAGGCCTCTTCCCCCAAACCCTTCAATATTTCTGTTCCATAGATCCCCACTGCCTGCATGTTGTTGGCACATAGACTGGAGGACCTTCACACCTTTACTTGTAATTCTCTTATATCCAGTCCACAGTACCGTCCCCTCCTGTCCCTCAACCTTTTTTTCTCCTTTTATTTCTAATCTCAGCTTGGAGGGTACTACTCAGCCATAAATTGGAGGTGGATCAGTTTAAAATGAAGGTTTGGTGGTGTTCTATTAAGTAGTTCAAACAGTGAGTCTTTCTAGCATGCACTGAAGTAGAGCAGCAGGACTTCTGAAAACCACAACACTGTTGATACTGTAGTTGTACAATAATCAAGCCAAAGCATGATGGACTGTCATTTGTGTTGAGACAAACCACTTACATTCACAAGCACGTCACAAAGATGCACCACTGACTATTTTTACACTCTCATGCCTCTTGAAAGAGTCTCACATTTTGCAGATTAAGGCATAAAGATGAATTAATGGCATATGAAGAGGCCTCTCTGCAGCTCCATGGTAACAAGGACCATACCACCTGGGATTTGCAAAGGGGTGTACCAGGGCTGCACAGCTGTTCACAGCTGCTCTTTAGCCGCTTGTTAAGCACATCTGCTCGCCAAATGTCAGGTGATCTGAGGCAGGTGTGTACGACTGCTCATGTACAGTGAAGCACACACTGTTTTGTTTATATTTATCTCTACACACACACACACACACACACACACACACACACACACACATATATATATATATATATATATATATATATATAACCTTTTGGGGCATTTTATCCATTCTGAAATCAATGTCAAAAATGTCCTTTTTTTCATTGACAGAATATCAGAATGTTCATCCTTAAAGATAGAGGGCATGCACCGTTGTCATTTTTTTCTCAGTGGAGCCTTTTATGAGGACATTTTGGAATAAATCCTGCTTTACATCTGCTTTTAAAAACAGAAACTGCAAAATTTCAAGTTAAATAAACAATAATCTCCTGGTGACGTGTCCCCGCCATAGGCTCCATTGACTCTAGTGAGGATAAAGTGGATTCAGATAATGAATAAATGAGTGAATAAACAATTATCCACCTACATTAAAGACCACTTTATGGTCTAGAGTTTTTTGCCACACTTGGAACCCTTTGAATCTCACTTTGCTTTGTCATTCATTCCACACCAACAGTCGTGCAGCTGCTGTGACAGCTAAACTACTGTTAACAGCAAACAATAATGTGATGGTTTGTGACATAGTTCAAACAATATATTGCTAGAGAAGGAAAAAGCTACAGTTGCAGTCCTTTAACCCATAGGAAACATTCCACCCGCTGGTCAGATAAAGGTTCTTTTCTGCAGATACATGACCACTCATGTGCTTATATCGGTCTATGGTAATATTTTAATGTTGCAGTAGTAGGATGGAGCTTTTCTTCTCTTCCTTCTGCTATCTGCTCATTAATGCTGTCCCCATTGCTACGTTAAAGAACGATGTGTATGCTTTTGTAGGGATTTAGTCATTTTTCGAAATACGCCTCCATTTTTCACCATTTTGAAAGTGCACTGTTGCAGCCTCCTGGTTTCTGCAAAATGAGTTTGACTCATTTAAAGAACTAGACCAACAACCCAGAGGCTTTTATGGCATTCCACTAGAACAGTACTGGAGGACTCCCTCTACACTAACAGCTATCACAAGTTCTTACGTCCAGCAGGTTTTTCAGTCAAAATCCTGCACTAATTTCCCAAATTTTTCAGTGCTTCAGTGTCAGCTACCGTTAGTTTAGCTAATGTCTACAAATGGCCAGCTGTCAACACAAACAAGCGAACTGCAGCTCGTACTGTTACTGCTGTAGAGGATTAGAAGACAAGGCACTAAGGAATGTTGGAGTGATCAGAAGGATTTTCTCTCCCTGTACAGACAAACACAAAATTCATACAAACCCATGTAAAGTTTACAAACTGACAAAATGAACAACATATTACTTCAACAGTTGCCGTTAGCTTACTAGTACATAAAACAATGTTTGTAATAAGTGTGATTATAGAGAGAGTTGAAGTCCTGTCCCCTCTAGTTGTGCCTCATGAAACTTTATTTCTGAAAAACAAAATCAAACTGTATCATAGTCGATAGTGAGACACAAGTATTTTTTTTAAAGATAATTTTACATGTCAAGACAGTCCCAGTTTGTGGTAAAACTGCTTTAGTATCAGACTGAAAAAATGTAAATACGAAGCCTACAGCCCTGATAGTGTCTGTCCACGCTGTGTTCAGTCACTGTGGATGTTTCTGCAGCTTCAACACCATCAGACCAAAGCGATTCTCATCTATTACCACTTTTTCAACTCACCTGGTGTTGATGTGTGTCATATGCAAGGACAGATGCAGTCCACTGAGCTGTTCAACACAACATTTTATTTACTACTGCTTTCTCTGTTCATAAATATATCTTTTGAATTGACAACAGTGACACAATTCAAAGGAGGTCAAATAATTATTTGTCACTCACCATTACCAGCTGTTCATATTTTTTGGGGACTTAGATGTCACAGGTACAGTGGAAATAGGACTTGAGCTCTCTATTGAACACATCTACAGTATCTAATTTGACCTACATGAGCAGGTTTCCATGTCATATCAACTGTTCTTTTCCATGTTTGGTTGCATTGGACCTGAACACCGCCACACCTCAGTGACTGTCACCCCACATGTGTTCCCTCTAGAATAATAAAACAGTCTAATTAGAAACTCCACCAGCTTAGTTTCGATGTTTCCAGGTAAAATAGTTCCATGGTCTGGTTTGTTTGGTTGTTTTTACAGCTGTAGTAACTGGTTCTCCTCCCATCTGTAACCATCCTTCACCTTCCATCCTTTAGTGGCTGAAGCCTGTGTCATTCAGACTGAAGCAGACTGGGGGGGGTTTCTGTACAGAGGACACAGAGTTGTCCTGCCACACACATCTATCAATGACTACTTTTTTCTCACACCCTTTTTCCCCCTCCCTCTTTGTGTAGACTCCAGTGACTACTTTTTTACCATTTCTACATGTTCCGATGTTTCGTAAACTTTTGTTCTCTTCTTGTCTCTGTTACATGGTGATATAGTGGACATGTTTCATGACAGGTGAAGGTTCACCTTTGTTCTAAATGGACTTTGGTTTTGGGAACTTTATGGATGGGTAGGGACACAAATATTTGTACTTTGTATAATTATGGGCAATTGTGTATTTACAGTCTGTTAATAGTAGATTTATATATATAAAGAATTGAGTATATTACATATCTATATATCTATATACTGCTAAATCCTATGACCTTGTTTTTGAAGTTGATTGCGAGGTGATTTTTACTGGGTCTTATCGAGGCCTTTTGAGGATGTTACTGAAGGCACCAGTTACTCTTCTTACTGGTTACAGTTGTTTGGCCAATGAGTAGCATTTTACTGCTTGTCTATTTTTTACTCTATAACACTGAACTAGTTTTTGACTTTGTTCATTTTGTCAGTACCCTTCAACTGTTTGGTGTGCCATTTCCGTCTGCGCCCCAGCACGTATCTGTACTTTTGCATACTTGTTTTCTTTTTCAATACCAGTAGATGCTACTGTAGCTGCTGTGATTGGGTTTCTGGAGCCAGATGTGACCATATTTGGACAAGATGGTGGATTGATGCTAACACTAGCTAACTTATAATGGATCAACACACTAAAGAGGCTATAGCTGACTGACTTCAAGACCCAAGCCTAAATTGATACAGTATTAGCTATTGTAGCTAAATCATGCTAACAGCCTAAACAAATACACTACAAGTAAACTTTATGAAACATTTGCATGACAGAATCTTTTGATGGTCTTGTTAGTGTAACATCTTAATCACAGCTACTTTCGCTCTTTCTGTTAAGGAAAAAAAAAATTCATTCACTAAACAGAAACTGTGAAAATGCAACTGCAGTCGTGCAAAGTCAGTCCAAGCGCTGCAGCTGCAGAAGACGCCCACTCACACTTTATGTATGTAAGAAGTGGACAGAGCGTCTGGGATGTCTCCATACACTTTTGAAGACAGGAGGTTACATTTTTGTTATTTTTAGTCTTTTTTTAAATTCTGAGATTTGGTCTTGAGTGTGAAAAAGTGTAATCGTAAGATGATTTTAAAGAGTATCTGCAACATTGGCTGTAAGCTTCCACTTAGTGACAGAAAACAAAAAGGTTGGTTTTACCTTTAGGAGTGTCAGATTAGGGCTGATGTTCCAGTTTAATGTGACTCTTCAGCTGTTGTAATGCCTCTGGGGTTCAGAGTGGTCTGGGCTTCAGCCATCTGCCTGTCCTCAGTTCAGTCCAAAGTAGATTGTCCACATCACCAAAACTTTATTTTTATCCGAGGCTTCGTCATTGTAGTCCCTTTATCTTTGTAATCCCAATCATTTTCAATTTATTATTTTAACATCCAAAACACAAGAACCCTGTCATGCTAAAAGAGATTATCCTACACTGACTGAATTCACCTGACCTCTAACAACATGATGTCACATGACCCTAAATGACCTTCATGGTGTCCTCTCTGTGGTTTCTCTGAGACCACAGGATCATTTAAGCCTTTGTATTACAGCCCACTTTGTCCACTTTGTGAATGTTTAACAAAAGGGCTGGAATCCACACTTACAGTAAACTTTACTCTGTAGAGTAGAATAGAAAGTGACTAAAAACAGTGTTATTAAGACGTCCAGTGAAACGGTCTAAGGATCACATTTTGAGGTTCATTTTAGTCACATATAAGTTATGTGTAAAATATGTGCTTTCTCTGCACAGCATCCCTTTTATAAACACATTTCAACACTTCCCTGGTGGGTTTTGTGCACTCTGGGATTCCAGCGACCGAATGTTGACCTTGTTGTGTCGTGTTCATGTGTGTATGAGGGTTATTTAGGGAATTTAGGATGTCAAAATACATACTGATGGACTGACCTGAACATCACCTTCACTGGGTGTTTGTAGTGGTAGCAAAGGTCCAGAACATTCCCAGAACCTTTACAGCAGCAGCAGGTAGCAGTGCCAGTCCGGAGCTGGAAACCTGGGTCTTTTCCGACTTAATGTCTAATGTTTTGGTTTCTCAAAAGGAGCCAAAACTAGCGCTGTATGACTGCTCCGGCCGTCTGTGTTCACTGTTAGTCTTAACGCAATGTCCAGTAGCAAAAAAAATTAAATTAAAAAATAAATAAAAGGACACTAAAATTCCATTTTGTTCTGGTTTCCTTTTATTGGAGGAGATGTAGTTTTTTAACCTTTTAGGTCAGTCCTTTCAGGTCTGTTTCTGCATGATCTGTCTGTCTGTCTGTCTGTCTGTCTGTCTGTCTGTCTGTCTGTCATTCACTACATATCAGTTCAATGGACTGAGCACTGAAGGACTGTAGAACTTCCACTGTGTCCAATCTGTTTTTTCTCTTAGACTGCTTTTGTATTTTTCCTGTTAATGCTTTTTACATGTAACAAACTGAATCAACAAACCCACAATCTAATATCTGACAAAAGGAGAAAAAATGTATTTAGCACTTGTTACACAGTAGATTTTTTTAGTATTTATCTAGAAAACAAGTTGTTTTAGGGGAGGCTTTGTTAAGTACAACACGCAGAACTACTTTTGTATTATTTTAATTCCAGGTGAGATGTGACCTGGCTGGACTTTTGGGGAAGACATTCAGTCCTATGTGGACTTATCAAAGGGCTCCATCCAGACGCCTGGTGTTTGTTATACTCATCCATTCCACTAAATACGCCAGTTATCGCGATGACCACTGTGTTTTAAAAACAAGGCAAATACTTCTAGGTTTACGTATGTCTGTATAAAATGCATATTCTTTTTGTATCATTTATGTTTTTGACTTGTTCCACCATTGTTACAGAAATAGTACATTTTTCTTGGGAACCTTTGCTCTTACTTGTTGTCTCTGACATCTACAGTATAAAGTATTGTTTTGGAAAAACTGCAATGTGTGTGTGATTTTTTTTTTTTATGGCTGCTGTTTTTTATTACAAGGGGAAGAATTATTTACTGTCAGAGAAACATGGGAAACACTGACACATGAGGACAGAGCAAAAGAAACAATGTACAAGTAAAAATGGAAAGAAAAAAAGTCTTCATTTTTTATTCTCTGAAGAAAAACAATCATGTCAAGCTACTTTTGAGCTAATATAATGTAATTTAAACAAAATCTCTCTGATAATGATACGAAGTTTATTTAGTTTATCAATCTTGACCTGCGACAAGTTTTTCTTCTTCTTCGTGCACCTTGGATATGGGTAGATCTGTGCCAGAACCTTCAAGGGCAGATACTGAAATATGTACATAAAGCCAGATTGTTCCCAGTATAAATCCAGTAAAATGAGTTGGAAACCACAGAGTCCTGTGTAGAATATCCTGTCTTTGTGTAGAACAGTTTTCCACTTTGCAGATAATAGTTCAGCCTAACTTACACAGGCAAAAATGACTTGTAAGATTTACTTTGTAACAAATTATACCAAAAATATTAAGTATTTTTAACTTATTAATATCAGGTAAAGCATACGTGTTTGCATTAAATTATGCTTTCTTAATGTTTAAATTTTTATTTTTAATATGGACTTCTGTTTGTTAAATAACTTGAAATAATGAGATGTATCAACTCAAAATTCTTTAAAGAAATAAATGACACATTAAGATGTGTATTTGTAACATTAAAATATTAAAATGTGGATTGTTGCTGTCTCTCAGCATCTTGTTTCAAAATGGCACCAAAATGTAAAGCTTTGCAGGTTATTGGTGAAATGCACAGATTTGGTTTAAACAATCAAATTTGAGAATAAAACACCTTATGTAGTAATAATGTACTGGCTGTAAACACTGTTAGCAGCATTACCAGAGGAGTTTCATCTTTAGGGCACTGACTTTGGGACAGTTTGAGCACATCCAGTTCAAAGTAAAGTATCTGAAACACCTCAAATATGTGCAGAAGGACAGAGTGCATCAATGAGACCCTCAAGTAGAGGACAAACCTTCACCACAGTTCCACAGTCTGTGTGTCCTAAAGAACCATAGATACATGAACAACCAACACCTTCAGAATGTGCTGTGTTTGAAATCCATCCCTGCAGTATCCTGGATGAACACAAAAACTATTACTTTTATTGATTAAATCTATTTAAGTTCTTATTCTTATGGCTGCTTATTAGAATTAAATGTTAATATTTTTTTTCTGATTCAGTCACCAAATGAAACAAGCACTCACTTTTTTGGGGGATTACTAATGTGTAATTTCAATATTAAAAGTATTTACCATTCAACATTAAACATAGTTACCAGCTGACGTAGAGCATCAGACTTCAGACGACCAGTTTACGTCTTGTTTCAGTGGTTTGTTTCTATGAAAAGATGAACATGTTTTTGGTCCTTTTACTTCAGCTCCAGGATGGGCTTAAGTTTTCACTGACGTTTGTTGACTTATCTGTTCATGGATTTGTTACTTATTCAATTTCATAACTCAAAATATACTGGATAGATTTGGTTTTTAGCCAGATAGAAGATTTCCATTTAAATCTTCAGTGGATCTTTTAGACCACTGGGACATGATTCCACACATGTGCATTTTACCATCCTGCATTCAGCTGGTTTAGATACTAACCCACACAGTTCTAATGACACCAAGCCTTAATGTATTTACAGTTCAATTCTAATGAACTCCAACTTCAATTATTGAAGGAGGATTAGTTGACTAAACACTTTAACAAGTTGCATTTTGTTTCAGTCTTATCATTTTCTATTCAAATCTACGTTCAGTCCCTACACAGAGGTTTACTCTCAGACTGATGATAAGAGGAGGAGGAGCCTGAATCTGAAAAAACAAGAGAAAACATTAGTGCTGGATCCTGTAACAGAACAATAACATCATGGATCTGCAGGTTCATCCACACTTCACTGTCCTACTGCTCAAGTCCAGAGGGAGGCAGCAGCGCAGGGAAAGCAGCCAGGCTTCCACAGTAGCTCTGATCAGGATTAACCCCCCATTTGGAAAGGTCAGAGGTCAGAGTTAGTGTCCAAATAAACAGGAGGGAATCCCTGTTGGTGGTGGAACTAATGCAAAATCAACAACATTCCGAAAGCAAACAGAAATGAGGGCTGTCTTACCTCGTCTCAAATAAACACACATTCCACTTGTCTCTTGTCTCCTGGGGGGGGGGGGCAGCACAAATACTAGGCCTGTGTTAGACTCTGTAGGTCAGTCACAATCTGTGTAAACCTCAAAGGTCGACGCCGTACTGTGTCAAAAGCAAATGAGGACAGAACATCAGGTTCAATAGAGACACAAAGGACAACATTTCCCTTCATACAGTCATGAACGGAGCTGCTCAAAGGGGACAGAGCAGGACCAGAGCAAGACCAGAGCTGGACCAGAGCAGGACCAGAGCAGGACCAGAGCAGGACCAGAGCAGGACCAGAGCAGGACCAGAGCAGGACCAGACCAGGACCAGAGCAAGACCAGAGCAAGACCAGAGCAGGACCAGACCAGGACCAGGGCAGGACCAGAGCAAGACCAGAGCAGGACCAGAGCAGGACCAGAGCAGGACCAGAGCAGGACCAGGGCAGGACCAGGGCAGGACCAGAGC
>JAPTYQ010000015.1:4446733-4457227 GCA_029814465.1 Ostorhinchus cyanosoma | reverse complement strand
ACTTTTTTTTTTTTTTTTTTTGCTTAATTCAAGATATTTTTTTTTTCGTGCTTAATTCAAGCAAAAATCTGCCAATAGAACAAGTGAAAATGATCTTGGTAAGATTACTTGAAATAAGATTTTCCAGATCTGTTGTCTAAAAATAAGTTCTTATATCTCACTGAAATGTTGCTTTTTAGATGATTATGTCTTATTTTAAGTGTGATGAGATACTTTAACTAGAAATGAGGGAAAAAAAACACAGTCATATAGTCATTTTTTTTAAACATATATTACAATCTATTTATTTATTACAGACTATGTATTGCTCAGTTTTTGCAGATTTTCTGCAGAAGTTATAATCTTTAGTTGTTGATGATGATATCTTACTTTTGACTTTGTCTTGTACATCCACAGATGTGTCGTCTCTCTCCATAGCTGGGAAGATGCCACAATCACCTGAGTTAAATACTCTCAAAGGTAAACCCTGGGTGCTGCTTATCTTCTTTTCCCCAAACTTCCATATTTTTTGTTCAGTTGAACAGAGCTCGATGCATTTACAAAAACAGTAGGTAAAGAAATGGAGAATGTGACTGCCCCCCTGCTAAAAAATCGAAGGTCTCACAGAAATGTAACAGGGAAACATTTGGTATTATGTAGAGATAGTTTTTTTAAACACACAAAACTTTGTATGATGACGTGCTTTATAAAAAGAACTTGTGGATACAGTAGTTGTGTACAGTAAGTAATTAAATACAGTATTCCCCCTGGATTTACAAAACAATAAATAACAAATGCGATTATCATGGGGTGATAATTAAATAGAGATAAATAATCCAATAAATAAATCAATAAATAACACAACAGTGACAGAGCTTGAAGATGACACAAACAGCAGCCTGAGTGAGAACAGCTGACATGTTGAAGCACATAGCAGCGATCCACTTCTCACGCCCATCGGCTCATTTACATGATCAAGGTTCTTTTTAACACATCAGTTCGAACGCTAATGAGCCAGAATCCATGAAAACACTTGAGCAGTGCATGCAGAAGTATGAACCCTCCGACGTCCATTCACTCTCATGCCAGTGTGCACCTCTCTCATGGCCCATAAGTGCCATCCATTTAGGCAACAATAACCGACCCCCTTTTACATCCCCAGTCCCTGAAACAATGGCTCTCAATTATCAGTTAACAATAAATTAGAATATTAAAAGCTGTGTGGGATGAGGGAGTGGATGGGCTGCAGAAAGTCTGAGTGTTGTGACCTGGTGAGAAGTCTGCAGATGCCGTGTGGATCCGCCGGCTGCCTTTGACGTGGAACAAACCCAAACCACCTTCTGTCTGCAGCCTCCACACTCCGGGCGCCCCATGGTCCTCGCTTAATCCCACTTTATCCAAGAGAGGCGTGCTGTCAGATCTGCAGCACAAGGAGACAAAAGCAGGACACAAACATAAGTTCTGATACATTTAAATGACTGTTTACCAAGTCGTGGGTCTGCAGCACCGACGGGGGAACACTTAGGCCTGAAAAGGCCCAGAGAGGGGCCTCAGAGGACCAGACTCCCCCTGAATGAGTTAAGAGCACGGACACAGTGTGGAGACGTCAACTTGTGTTTTGGTAAATGAGGATTTAAGAGGGACACACCTAGGAATAACAGTGTGCAGCAACAACAAGCTCCTTAAAACCACATCTTTATGCCACTGCATTAATAGACTATGAATGATATCCATTTCTGTTGACTCTCTCAAGTGACTGGATTTTAATTAACTTTTAAATGCTTCTGTGCAAAGCTGCCGACTGAAAATGGACCATTTCCCGGAGTTCATGTTCATAGTACTTACAGTGTTCGGCTCCTTATAAGTGTTAGCTCCTGCTGAACGCCATCCTCTTTAGATCTACAATTTAATAATAATATTAATAATAGTGGATTAGATTTATATTGCGCTTTTCTCTGAATGCATACTCAAAGCGTGTACAGTTCAGCCGTAAGTCGAAAGCTGGATGCTCTTCACATTTACAAAACTCTAGTATCAGCTTTCTGCCTGTGATTATAATGTAGTTATAAAAAGTCTGACAGAACCGTGTGCAATAATGTTTGATTCTTTAATTCAGGCGAGTCAAACTCATTTTAGTTCAGGGGCCAAATACAGACCATTTTATTCTCAAATGGGCAGAAACAGTAAAATAAAAGCATAAAAAGGATGACAAATCCAAATGTGTTTCTTTTAGTGCAAAAAAGGAAAATCCTATTATGAAAATGTTTATTTACAAACTATCCTTTCATAGAAAATGTGAATAGCCTAAACAACCTGAAATTTCTCATGAAAAATAAGTACAATTTTAGATTAAACCCCAGCGTATCATTTCCACATGTGCATTACAGACCAGAGAGGATCAAAAAAGGCACAAAACATTTAGTAACAAGCATAATATTGTTAAATTGTTTGACTTTGAAATTTGGAGTTGTCATTATTCGTAGGTTTTTCTGCGCTTGAGATCAAATTGGGCTAAAATGAGTTTTATAACCTTAACTGTTAATTCTGTAAGTGTAAGTTTAGCATTTTGTAAATTCCTTCCCCAGGCCGGAGCGGAACCTTTGGTGGTCCGGTTTCAGCTCCGGCTCCGATTTAATATTAAGCCGGTGTGTTTTTAATCGTATTTATTGTGTATTGAATTGATGATGGATGTTCAATAAAGCCTCTGCCTTGTTATCCATGTGAGTAAATACATCTGATTGTTAAACACATGTTCCACGTTGGGATGTAATATTTGCAAAATGAATATAACACAGCAGTTGTGTGAAACTATTCATTTCCAAACTATCACTAAGGTTTTGTTTAGTTTTTTTAGTTAATTTCAAGTGTTTTATTCAACTGTGCAGATATGTTCCCATGTGATGTCATAAAAGTTGAACTTCACACGTGTGAGTTTGAATCAGTTTTGTGTTGATGTAGTTGTTATTGTTGCACTCAAGTGACTGGATCCCAGTACAAACTTAACACAAGCACAAACTAATGTTCCATCTTGGACCTGAACCCACGAAGGCGTGCTGGGATTCATAATCTAATTCTACCATGAATTCAGTCTGAAATGTTCAGCTTCTGAAACTAAAGACTACATTCACAAATAACTGTCTGCATCATTGACTGTGGTTCCTTTAAACTGACTGGGTTCATTTAATGCAGATGAATGTCTGACCATGTTTCCATGTGAAGGTACTGAGTGTGTGAGCATCGGGCTGCACGTTCAGAAGGTGTGACTGTTATTGTTGTTGACATTATTATTGACATTTGCATCCTTTACAGTTTTTCAGCTCAGATCAGTTAAAATCATGGCCTTGGTAAAAACACTTTTACCTGTAGGTGATTAGTTCCACATATGAGGAGAACCTCAGATTCCAAAAGCTCTGGATGAATGACAGGTTGTTTCTAAATGAAACTTTGGCTGCTGAGTTTGTTGAGCTTCTTGATTTGAAACATAATGTGGAGGAGTTTGGAACTGATAATACACAAACTATAGACACAATAACTGAAGCTCAGTTTGATACTTAAATGAATGAAGATCTAATGTGGATCTTTGACCACACTTTCTACTTGAACAGTTGTGGGATCATCTCACCGCTGGTGTTCCAGATGGCGTTAGTCTGGTTCTTGTATCCGTTCTTCATGCACTCGTCCACGTAGGACTTGGGGTCACATCCGGACATGAGGATCTCTCGGAGCAGGGCTATGTAGGCTATGGCCAGCCTCAGAGTGTCGATTTTCGACAGCCGCTTCTCGTAGGGAAACGTCGGTACGTGGCAGCGGAGCTCCTCGAAGGCAGAGTTGATGCTCAGCATCCTCTTCCTCTCCCGGATGTTGGCCGCGTGCCGCTGCACCTTGTAAGGCTGATGCGTCACCAGGCGCCGCGCCCTGCGCTTGGTGACCTCCAGAGGCTCATCCACGGAGGAGTTCTCCGTTTCGGTGCAAACAGCCGCCCCCGGTGACTGCACGTCGAGGTCGGTGAAGGTGAGCTGCGCGTCCGGGAACACGGACTGACACCCGAAGGACGACCAGGGCGACAGCTGGCCCGAGGCCGCGCTGCAGTCCAGCAGGAAGGTGTCCAACTGGGTCTGGAACTGGAAGTTTTGGTCAATCTGTCCCCAAAAGGCAAAGTCAGTGGCGCCATCCTGATCAAAATCAAACAGTATGTCCTCCATGTTTGACCAGCTGAACCTGACCAACTCTATTTTTACTCAAAGTGCGCAGAGGCTGATCTTTGCGCAGGAACTCTGCGTGTCCTGGTGCGTGTTGAATGTCCACGGCCTGTGCCTCAGAGTGGATGTGACAGACTGTCGGGTACATCTCCTGGGTTAAATACTTCCAGGGCCTCGTGTTTCTCGGCGGGTCGCTCTGGCCAATTCTAAAGGCTGAAAGGGGACTCTTAATACCTCTTTACCCCTCCTTGTCCATCTCGTTCAGTGCTTTAAAACCAATTACAAAGGAATCAGTTGATCTCTAACGACAAAAAGCGGAGGGAACACGTGTCCAATTATAAACTTCTTTCCAAGTAGTCCCGCTAATATTGACAAAAACGCAGTGAGTGTTTAGCAGTGATTGGAGGGTCTGCAACCCGGTGGCCTCTGAATGGAACTGTTTCATCTATTAGAGCTCAGCTGACAAAAACACTGCCACAAACACATGAGAGCTCTTTATTCAGGCAGAATGTCAGAAGGAAGCCGCGTTTTTAATGTCCTGCGTTTGTGTTTATCCTGATGTATTTTTACGCATGAGCAGTCCTGCTGTGGTCATATTCCAACTGCATCACCACAGCTCGTCCCACATAATTTTGGTCTGGCGGCCACATTAATACACTCGTAATTTGCAAATGATATGAGTGACTAAATGGCAACCCCCGGAGAGGACGCACGCTGTAATTAAGCTGGGCTCCATCAAATACGGCAGAGTCCTCCCTCCCAGTTTGCACAGAGGGCAGTTTGGGGATGAACGTTAATTCAAGAAGTCTGTATATGTTTGCGAACACGTGGTTTTGGTTTGACGTAGTCCTCCGGGATGCTAATTTGAGGAGAATCTGTTTGTTGTAAACACAGAGCCGTATGAGGCTTATATGGCTGGAGAAAGTCTTTATCAGCAGGAGGAAGCGGAATTAACCAGAGAGGGAGGCCTGCGAGAGTCAAGACAATTGAATTATAGTGTCCAAACACTGAAATGTCAAAGCTGTTTTAAATGGAAGAACCTGGTGCATCCGACCATGTTTATCACACAGTAAATGTAACAAGTTGAACATTTAAGAAGAAGCGAAGAGGAGGAAGAATAAAACATGATAAAAAGTACAACAAAGCCTGAAAGATATGGAAAAAGACATACCATAATAAAGATGCATAAAAATGGAAATGGTGTGAAAGCTTTTGCAAAAGGAAAAAGGAAAGAATGTAAAAATGTAAAAGATTAAATTAAATGTGACAAACAACAGTGAAACAAACACCTGATTTAATGCCTCCAAAGAAGACGAAAACAAAAAACAAATCTTTCTTACAAAGATGCAAACGATACATTTATTGTAAAAAAAAAAAAAAAAAAAAGGTGTCTGAATTACACCAAAAACTAAATAAAAAGGTCATTTGAAACGGAATGTTGTTTGTATTTCATGGTTATTTCCTACGGGAATTAGACGCATCCAAGCTGATGAAATGACTCATTGCGCCAATATCGTCAGATTTCTTTCCAATATGAATGAGATTTTTTAACATAATATCCAGACATGTTTTGAAGTACAATAAAGTCCTAATCCTTTTGGCATTCTTCTCCAATGAGTCTGATTTCCCGCAGGGACAGTATTTGTTTCAGGACTGACTTCAAAGTTCCTTTATTTTCCAAAGGCTTGAATTACAGCCGTTAATGAAGCGGCAGTTTGGCTGTTTCTTTAACCTTCTCGATCATCCAGTTCAATTAAAGCCCTGAGTATGATGACACACACACACACACACACACACACACACACACACACACACACACACACACAGAGGCTCACAGGGTTATCTGGTTTTAACTCAG
The DNA here is from genome assembly GCA_029814465.1 of Ostorhinchus cyanosoma. Classification (NCBI taxonomy): domain Eukaryota; kingdom Metazoa; phylum Chordata; class Actinopteri; order Kurtiformes; family Apogonidae; genus Ostorhinchus; species Ostorhinchus cyanosoma. The sequence continues at coordinate 4,451,191 of JAPTYQ010000015.1, read as the reverse complement.
ACAAAAACTAAAAAAAAAAAAAAAAGCGCTCGGAGCCAAAATGACGCACGGAACCAGCTTCATTTGGAGTGTTTGAACATCATGTGTCGAGATTTACGCGTCATCAGGTCCGAGTTTCTTTACATTTACTAGCGGATGTCCTGTCAGCTGCTGAGGCTTTAAACGGACCAACAGGACTGACAAAGGTTACACTGGAAGTTTGAGTCCAATCCGCAGTTTCTGGCGCACACAGTGGCCAGGACACAGAAGTAAATAAGAGGGTTTTCTTTATCTGTCTGGCCTGGTTAGATAAAATAAAATAAAATAAAATAGAATAAAATAAAATAAAATAAAATAAATAGATGACATTCAATCCCAGAGAACTTCCATGAGTCAGGGCCCATGAACTTTGGGCGCAGACTCCACAGTTTCACAGGTGTTTTAATCTGAAATATTTTCCTAAACGTTAAAAATGCAACGACCCAGAAAAATGCAATGAATCTGAATCCAGCTGAATTCGAACAGACTGCGCAGCCTCAGTGTGATCACTTTTCTGTAATGACAAAGGGCGAACAGGCTGTGATGACAGGTAAAGGAGCTGTCAGGACCTTCTGCGGCCTGACTACCACCCCCCGACCCCACCCCACCCAGATGACGCATTGGGGGGGGGGGCTTCTGTGTATGAGCCTGTCACACTCAGATCCACCTTATTGTTTAAACAACGACTCAAGAGGTCTGAGGGCTTTACAAATATGATAATACTACTGATAAATAAACGCAGGCCTCTTGATGTGGGTTGGAGGTCAGGCTTGTAATCTCCTAGGCTCAGCTGTAGGGGAGACTGGGGCCAGCTGACACATTTCTTTTACTTACTGTTTGGACTACAAAGGTTGGATTGACATTTGTGTGTCTGTCTTTGTTGAGTACATCGCCCTTTCCACTGCGTCCCATTGGACCGAAGTTTGGAAAATATAATGACGGCCTTCACAGAGAAACAAGTAATTTTTTTAAGCCCGTTTACATTGTGCTACTATTTACATATGATGTTTCAGCATTTAAAAGATAATTCTAAGAGACAATAAAGTTACAGTGTTTGTGTAAAGATAGTAGAGAAGCATCTGATTTATGTTAAACAGCTGAATGGACTGCATCTGTGGTTTTTTATGTGATCTACACTGCTCAAAAAATAAAGGATATATTTAAACAACACAAAAGTTTGTAGAGGAGTCGAAGTCTGGACATGTTTAGAGCTGCAGACTCATCTACACACTCTGAACGAATCAGACAGAGAAGTGGGTTTGATGATGTCAACTTGGCAATTTTCAGGTGTATATTTTATGTATATTCAGGGCGATACACCAACACTTTCTCTTTTTGTTTATTTTATCGAGAGTTCTGTGAAAATGATAGTTTTCATTTTACATTTTTGTTAACTCTTCCAACATTTTAGTGGCCTTTTCTGCAAATTCAAATTTAATGAAAAGCAATGCAATAAAAAGAAGTAAACTTTAAAAGATTTTAAGTTTTTCAATTATGCCTTATTTGTTTGTTTATTTATTTACTATTGTGTTTTTTTTATCTTGTTTATGGTTGATTGCACTGGGGGGGGGGTGCATAATTTCATTGTAACATGTGCACAATGACAACAAAGTATATATCTAATATAATGTTGTATTTCTTTTAAATGTAGTGTCTGTGAATGGTTGTGTGTTGGGTGGTTTGATGATTTTATATATTTGAATTAGTTATGTACCCTTTTATTGACGCTACAATACTGCATGTATATATTAGAACATAAATAAAAACATTTGGATTGGTAATACATTTATATTTGGCTGAAGTAACCTTCCTTGTGTTTACTCACTGTTACTGGCACCTGCTCTTGTCAGAATCAGCCTTGAACGTATTTTCATAGGTATTGGTTCATGACACTCATGTCACTTAGAAGTCACCAAAAACCATGATTCAAGTTTGGATTCATTTGCACAGAGGGTCAGGATGGTATTAAAAATGTCTGAAAACAAACAAAAAAAAAATGTAAAAAAAAAATACTCCAATGTTTTGATAATCATGTGTCAGAAAGAAGTGAACTGTCAGATGTCAGCATTGTCTTGAGTTTTCCTGATGGAGGGTCTAGCATGGTATGTTCTGTGGGTGTCTTCACTATATGAAGACGGATCAGAGTAATGGGACTAGTTGCAGCGGTCCCCAGTCTCCCCCGTCCTATTTCTTTGTTCTGAATTACACTTGCCGTCTTTCAGTGTGTGTGGTGCATTTGTTCATTTCCATGTCCAGCCAGAATGTGCTGGTCCCGTAGCTGTGATTGTGAAACGAGTCCTGGGCTTCAGGCCCAGAGGACAGACAGCCTGGAAAAGTCAAGTGTTTTGGACGCAGGACAAGGACACATGCTTGCATGTAAGTGTGTGGTTTTGAAGCTGTTTCCCACCTGGGGGTTTAAACCATGAAGAAAACAAGGAAGTTAATGAAACTGCAAATCAAATATACGTCACAGTTGATCCACACCTGTTCTTTTATGTCCTTCACAATATTGTGACTTTTTTAATCAGTGACATATTTGTGGGAATTAGCATGAACGGTGTTACCTCACATAGCGCTCATGTCATTTCCGACAAATTAGGTTTGTTGCTAAAGTGTGATGGAGTTTATGAAAAACTGCCAAGATAAGTTTCTGCTATGAGGCTTTAACACTTTCACATTGTTTGTCTCTGTTCTAGTCTCTGTCTCAGACACTGGACACCCATTGATATAATGCATTTTGCTTCAGAGGCGATCTCAAACTTTATCTGGTGTATAATGCAAAGTTTACCCTTCATATTAACACAGAGGATCAAATGTGCACTGTGTTTTTTATACACTAATGGAAGTATCTGTTCTGTAAAACCTTCAGCCTAAATACTTCAGACCCATTTCAAGGTGATCAACTGTAAAATATTTCAGTTTGACTCATGTTAATCAATTATATACTTTGAAGCAATGGGCCAAGTCGCATCTGGACTTGACAGCGTTTATACTGTGGAAGTAGATCTGAACATTACCAAGGTTCACAAAATAAAAGGATCAGCTAAAGCTGATTGTCAAGGAATTTCCTCAGGTTCTAAAAGCCAACAAACTGGTAACTCTAAGCCATTCTGGTCAGTTAATGGTGACACAGATGCACATATTTTTCCCTCTGGTACAACTCCAAACACTTGGGCATAAACCGTTTGTGGTAAAAGTATTAATTCTCCAGTGCAGTTAAAGTGGAGGCTCTGACATGAACTCACTGCATAAAGGACGACCTCTGAACCTCATTTCTAGCTGTGAATGTGCAAAGTACACTGAAGCTCATGTCACATGAATATGTGAAAACTACAAAACTATTCATCAAATTAAAAAAAAAAAAAAGACTGAAAACATTGGACATTCATTCACTTCAACGTGTAACTCATTTTTCAGTGTCAAAGGAGAACTCCAAATGCATTTGTGAAAACAGATGAATTCATCAAGTGTTCATATCTATCAGTTTTAGTTTGTTTTTGCCATAAAGAGAATGAGGTGTTGTTGAAGCACCCAACAGTTAGCATCACACCCCCAGCGCTCAGCCAGTGCAAAAGCTTATCCAGAAGTGCACAATGTGACTCCGCCCCCTTATTTACAGCATGATCCCCACATGTTTGCAGTACATTCAAACTTCATACAACAGTGTAAATCCAGTCTATGTTTGTTGGAGTTTATTGACACACAGGAAGTGTTACTGACACAGGTTGAGCGGAGTGTGTCTGTGTGTGCATGTGTGTGTGTCTGTGTGTGTGTGTGTGTGTGTGTGTGTGTGTGTGTGTATGTGTGTGTGTGTGTGTGCTCATTCAGCAGCCTGACTGCTTGTGGGTATCAGCTGTGGGCGGGCCTGGATGTTTTTGCTCAAATGGATCTGTATCTCCTCCCTGAAGGGACTAGGTGGACCAGATGGTGGGCTGGGTGTGATGGGTCCTGGACGATGTTTTGAACTCTGTGCCGACAGCGAGAGGTGAAGAATATATCATAAATGTATATATTATTGTTATTATATTATTGTCCCTGTCCCATCACATTACAGACCCACTTCGTACAGCAGGGATGTCTAATCCTGGTCCTCAGGGCTGGTGTCCTGCATGTTTTAGATCACAGGTGTCAAACATAAGGAAACCGGCCCGCCAAAGGGTCCAATCTGGCCCCTAGGATGAATAACACTGACGATATTAACAACCAAAAGTGTAAAAATCATTTTAATTCAGGTTCCACATACAGAACAACTAGATCTCATTTGGGTCAGATAGGATCATAATAACCCGTAAATAATGAAAACTGCAGATTTTATCTTTGTTTTATTGTAAAAAAGTGAAATTACAGGAAAATATGTGTATGAAGAAACTATCTTTGTGCAAAAAATGTGAATAACCTGAACAAATATGAACAACCTGAAATGTCATAAGAGAAGTAAGT
>JAPTYQ010000015.1:4365869-4376149 GCA_029814465.1 Ostorhinchus cyanosoma | reverse complement strand
AAACTGTGTGGAAATTTGGGGCAATGTGTATAAAACTAACCTAGCCCCTATAATTAAACTTAAAAAAAAAAAAAAAAAGCTATTAGAATAATAAATAAATCTGGTTACCTTCAATCAAGTCTCCCTTTGTTTGTAGGATCTGGTTTATTAAAATTTACTGATATTGTATATTTAAAAACAATGGAAATTATGTTTCATGCTAAGAGCAAAAGTCTTCCTGTTTGTATCCAAAGAAATTTCAAGTTAAGAAAAGGGAATTATAATTGAAGAGGGTTGTTTGTATTTAAACATGTAAAGCCAGAACAAGTGTTAAATATCGCTGCGTTTCTGTTATTTGGGTCAAACTACGGAACCAACTGAAGGACGAACTGAAATCGTGTAGCTCATTGTCGAGTTTTAAAAAAGCTTTAATATGTCAAACTATCGAGGGCTATGAAAGTACAATGATCTCTAAGTGACTTTAGAAACTGAATGCAGATTCATTTGTGTTAATGTTTAATTTGCTGCAACTTCATGTAATTCAAAAGATGTGAGAAGGAGAAGCAGAAATGAGCCTTGGCTTCAGCTTCTTCCTTTTTCAGTTACCAATTGTGTTAATTGTATGTTCTTTATATGTATGTGTTTTTGTTGTATATGACTGAAATAAAACATATTCATTCATTCATTCATTCAAAAATGAGACCCTGCAGTTTTGAAGATCAAAGCCTTCACAAATGCATGATTTATGCAAATGCATCCACCTACTGCCGTGTTGCTTCATCTTCATTTACAGAATATGAGATATAGCAGCGTTAAGGCTGGTGAGAGCAAAAGGCTCAACATGCTAGTGAGCAAAGCCAGTTCTGTGGTGGAACTGGACCTGGAAGAGACCGAACAGCAGCTTGAATTCCATCAGGCTCTAAACAGACGTTTTGCATCTGGTCAATGTCACATACTGAATACTTGTTTATTTATTTATTTATTATTATTATTACTACTATTTATGTCATTTAGATCATTTTTAGTCACTCTAACACATTTTCATATTTTTATCTTCTCTTTTTTCAGTTGTATTGATGCCTCTTGTCTTGTGCTGCTGCACATTTGAATTTCTCCCTTGATAGAAATCATTAAAATTCATCGTATCTCCTCTTATCTTATATCAGTGTTTCATTTAGAAGATGAAATCCTTGAGAAACTACACCGGTACCTTCCTGGTAGTGATTCTTGGTTCAACTGGACTGGTTTAGATCCCCCACAGATACCCCAAACTGGTTTTTTTCTACCAGGTGATAAATATGCTTCTTCTTTGAGCAGATTGTCACTTTTTTTTTTCAATGATATTAGAGCAAGTTGTACAGTTTTAACACATTTATACAACTGCTCTAAATCATTTCACAATCAGACAGGACAAGTTGACTTCAACAGTTTGTTCTAAAACAGCCAACAACGAATAAAGCAGCTGAATGCAGCACTGATCATCTATGAAATGGCTTCGTTCCAGCCTGTCGTACTCACTCCTGGCCTGAAGAAAGACTCCAAGGGCCTCTGGATCCACCTTCCTGCGGTTGGAAGCCTCCAGCTGGGACTCGTTCCAGGGCACGAGGGCTGGGTTGGCCCCGTGGTCAAGCAGCAGGTGGACGAAGGCCACCTCGCATCCGTGTCGCAGGACGGCATCCAGCAGGCAGGACGCCAGGCCGCGGGTCAGAGCCTCGTGGCAGACGGGCCCAGTGTAGTTGAAATCAGGCTGAGCACCGGCCTGAAGCAGCAGCCGGAAGCAGTGGAGGTGGTGATAGGCAGCGCTGATGTACAGGGGACACACCACCAATGTGTTGAGGGTCCGCGCACTCAAAAGGAGGCGGGGACCCAGCTGGTGGTCCATGTCTACGTCAGCGTTGAACCTGCAACCACCAAACTCTGGTTAAGAGTTATCTTGACTGCAGCATAAGTGATGACGTTTGCCTGTTTACTCTGTAAATATGTGACTCTTTTAAACCATCAGCAGGTTGAAGAAGCAGCAGTTTTCTTCATTCAGAAAATAACTGCAGCCTGATAATGAGCCCGCTTACATGCACACTATACTCCCATCATTATCTGATTTCTGGAGATATCGGATTATTAGTGATCATGTAAACATAATAATCTGATCTGTTTTATCCGATAACAGCAGTAATCTGATTATAAGAAATCAGATTAACATACCTGGATCTCTCCCCGATACTCCAATGTCTTCCTGCATGTATACAGGTTCATCTGATTTATTGAGTTCTTTTACATCTGCACATGTGTAAACACAATTAAACTCAGAAAATGGAGGTTACGTAGTCAAATGTGAGCAGAAGATGATAACAGAAAGTTTGAGTCTACCATCACTATGTACGTACGTTCTCCAAAAGAAATCTGATATGGACTGAAGTGCCGAAACCAGGGTTTTCGATTTCTGCATTTCTTAAGTGCATGCGAACACGTCAGATGTGATTATTACAATAATCTCATTACTTCCCGTTATTGCATTTTTATGGTCATGTAAATGGGCTCAATGATAAGACATCACTGATCAGATTACAGTTAAAACGTTAACTCATACTGTGAGCAGAGGTCTGTGGGTTACACTGGTGAGTCAGTCCCAGTAGAAGCGTAACCTGCATGCATTAGTTTGCACATTCTGATGAGGAACCGAAGCCCAGAACCTCTGTTCAATGATAAAAGTAGAGTGGTGGTGAACAGCAAAAAACTAACAGTGGAAAAGTTTAATTAAATGTTCTTTGAGGTCAAAATACTGCTGTTGTCGGTGGAGTCTGGTGGTTTTGAACAAACCAATACATTTCACCCAGTTCAGGTTTTACTGTAACATCAACAGTGTTTGGAATATTAGACACATCACAACCTGAAGAAAGTTTCACCTGAAGTCTGGAGAGGCTCCAGTGACACATTCAGTAAAGTCAGGAGTTCGTCGGACATGTCTTTTTTCAACTTTCTAAGCTCTTCCTCTAGTTTCCCAGTGGTAAGTGGCGCTGTGAGCCTATCTGCCATGTTGCTTGTGTCGCCAACATTAGGTCCAGTCTTTAGATTTCATGTTCTTTTCGATTTCTCTTTGCCTGACATCGTCTGGTCTATTAATTTCCAAATATTGATGAAATACTATGAAAGTCGAGTGTCGAAATTGGTATGATTTCACTGAAAAGACTCGGAGCTCAAACATCGTGCGTCTTCAAACTACATCATGTACCTGGAAGTCCTCAACCTGAAGAAGGGCAGTGTGTCTGCGTATTTCTGCACAACTTCATCATGCTGTTGTGTGTTAAAGTGAGATGCTAAAGGTGATTAGCATATCAGGGCATTTACAGTGTACTGTAACCCATCTGATTATTTTCTGTTACTGTACTGTTATGGGATGGTAACTGAACACAGGATGCTATGAAACTATCTGGTTTGTATGTTGTACCTGCTGTTCCCGTCTCTGCAACACTTAAGTCTACAACATGACCTCAAAACGATTATTTCTTTGTATTTTGAACATAATTTGAGTTTTCAAAAATTATTTTATTTATTTATTCATTCATTTTTGCATTTTACAAAAAGATTAACATAAAAATAAGACAGCCCCCCCCCCCATAAAAGAATTTAAAACAACACTCCTGACAACAGTGAATTCATATACTACAAATTAGTATATCAAATAAAAGATAGAAAAGTGCAGAAAACAGCCTCACATCAGTCACGTCCTTGAAGAAATTTTAACATAGGGTCCCATATCTGGTCAAACACTTTTCCTCTATCCTCATTATAATACCTTAGTCTTTCCACATGTACTGTGTTTGCCAGTTTCCCAAACCAAAGGTCAAACGTGGGCACTAAGTCCTGCTTCTACACTCTCAGGATCAACTTTTTAGCAATCACAACACCAAACAAAAGAGCAACTTTCTCATATTTATTGGCTGATTGTTAAGCACTAAAAGCTCCAATGATGGCCATGAGTGGATCTGGATCCCAGTACTTCCCAAAAACCACTGAAAAACAATGAAAAATACACTTCCAGAATGAGTAACGTTTCGTGCATGACCAGAGGGAGTGCGTCAAGTTGCCGATTGCAGAATTGCATCAGTTGCAAACTGATGACACATCAGGAAAAAAGCTATTTAGCTTTTCCCTTGAGTAGTAGAGTCTATGTAATGTTTTAAACTGTATAAAATTATTCCTGGCATTGACCTCATCAGATAGTTTTACCCCCAGCTCATCCTCCCATGCCTTCTTAATTTTAGTCATGTCTAATTCTCATACTGTCCCATCATACAAGATCCTTTGAAAATATGATAATGCCCTCGACTGAAAGGCTCAGATTTATTTATTGTTTCCAGGGCTTCAGGTCTGGTTAAGACGCCAAAATCTGACACCTTTTTCCTAACGTAGTCCCGGATCTTTAAGTATCGAAAAAAACTTGATGAGGAGATATTGTATGCAGAGCACAACTGGGCAAAGGATGCAAAGGTCCTGTTTACATATAGTTCTCTTATTACACAGATCCCTTTCAGTGTCCACGCCTTGAAGATAGCATCCTTTTGGGGCCTGGAACAAAGGAGTGACTCTCACAAATCGGTGTATCCAGATAAACCTTTGGGGCTTTTATATACATTTGTATCTGTTTCCAAATTTTAATAATGTTGTCTACAACAAAACTGTTATTACAGAATGGTTTTTTTTAACATTAATGGGACTATTGAGGTGGGCAGGCAAGGACGTATTTCTACAGTGCAGACGTTCCAGAAGTAACCAGGCTGGATAAGATATATCGGATGATGGGGGGCCTTTCTGAGGTTTGGTAGGATCCACCTGCTGTCTCTGACTTGCACAAGTGCTTTTTAGAAATTCTAACATTTTTATAGACCCAAAGAAAGGGAATAATAATAATAGCCTCTAATTCTTCTAAAATAAGATACACCTATAAAGCATGAGATAGATTGGAATAAATGGAGAAAACGGGGCAACATGATGGTTTTAACTGCATTGATCTTTCGGAACATCGAGAGGGGGAAAGTTTTCCACAAGTCAATATTTTGCTCAAGCTGTTCAACCTTATTCTGCCAGTTCAGTTGTAGGAGATCATCTGGGGCCTCATGTACAAAGATGTGCATGGATTTCATACTGAAACCTGATTACGCTTAGATCCGGAAATGTCCGTACGCACAAAAAAAATCCAGATGAACAAACGTGAGCGTACGCCCAAATCCAAGCACATTTCCTTTGTATACCCCAATCATTGTGGAATTGACCGTGTGTGTTAGAGAACCAGACTCCTCCCTATCCACGCCCTATTTACATATGCAAATTAGTATAAACACTGCCTGCAGGTGGGATACCCTCTGGGATTCCCCTCTCTGCACAATCAGATGGTGACGTCAAGGTGGATGTGAAGTGGAAGACTGTCATCCACCGACAAAGCGGAAGCCAAAACAGGCCGAGGCCTAGCGAGACCTTGCTGTAAAAAAGCTTAACGTAGCTTCATAACGTAGCTTCATAACGTAGCTTCATAACATAGTGTAGAAATCAGACATCACCAAATAATGCAAGAATATCTATCACGTCCATTTTCACCTTCAAAAATCAAGACCATGAGATTGGTGAGGACTCATTGCCATTTTAGGGCATGAAACTATGTTAAACCTTTTGACATTAAGTGTTAAAGCAGTTTATAGACAGCGTTTGGAATGTCCAGATACACACCGTGGGTTTGGACCAGCCTCCCAGTGTCAGCCGATGCTTCAGTTTGCCAACAGCTGTTGATGCCCGTCCTCAGCCGTGTCCTCACCCGACTCACAAGAGGACATCGTGAGGACAATCGATGGCATCAGAGAGCGCCTGGTCCAACTTATAAATGTTCTCACACAATTTAACACTACATTAAAGGCATTTATCAACAAGTGAATTCTGTGTCCTTGTCTCTTGATGTGGTTGAAATCACACCCTCTTTGGATGGCATTATTGGCCTTGATGGGTCCAGGGTTGGTCTGGTTCTGGTTGGTCTGGTTCTGGTTCTGGTTGGGGATGTGCTGCTCTGGCAGCAGGTGGCGTGCCGGTGTGTTAATTGTTCATTTGTGTATCTCTGATGTACACATCACTCAGAGGAATGACCTTAACAGTATCCCAGTATCAGCTCCAAGTGTCGCCAACGGTTCAAAAGCACTAAAACCGTGCGTACGCCAGTTATGGACTTGGAGTGGAGCAGCGCATGTTTCCACTGACATTTTACTCTTTGTACATCACGTGAGTGTGGAAAAGGACGTACGCCATGTTTTTGGGCGTACGCACCCTTTGTACATGAGGGCCTTGTTTTTTTTTTGTTTTTTGTTTTTTTGTTACTGTCACAGCTAAATATAAAAAAGTGTCTAAGGCTCTCTTAAAAGAAATGGACCTTAAGTAGACCGGATCAATCCCTGGAGAGATAGGCTTCAATTCACTCTTACCCCAGTTAATAGAAAAACCTGAGAGGCTGCCAAAATTGTTAATCAATGTTAAAAGTGGAGTCACCGATGCTTGCGGATTGGAGACATATAAAAGCATGTCATCAGCATAAAGCGAGAGACGATCTTTATGACCATACATTTCGATGGGAGAGATCAGAGGATTTTGTCTGATGTTGGCAGTTAAGAGTTCGATAATAACTGAAAAAAGGAATGGAGAGAGCGAGCAGCCCTGACGTGTCCCCCGGTGAACTGCAAAGGGACTAGAAATATTTTGATTAGTGATAACTGAAGCAGTTTGATGAGAAAAAATTATCTCAATCCATTTTGTGAATACGGGTCGAAATCCAATTCTTTTAAGTGTGTACATCATATTAAGCCATTCTACTTGATCAAATGCATTGAGTTCGTTTTTTAATGTTATTCTTTTAACCTCATTCTCACACAAATCATGGCCATCCAGTTCTATATCTTGTCACAACTCAGGTGGTTTTGCTATAAATCAGTCACTTGATATAAATTGTGTTAGATCACATACCTGAATGTAAAAACACTACTAATTGAATTCACACTGGTAATAACTTGTAACTAGAAATCTGTTCCCACCTTTGAGTCTAAAGACAGGAAATGGTGTTTGTTTAAGATGCCCACTGACCCCAGACCATCAACCTCCAGAATGTTGACAGTTCTGCTGACCTCGCCTGATGAGATTGAGTTTCTCACCTGATAAGTTCCTGCAGGATGTCCAGTCGACCCACTCGGGCGGCGTGATACAGCGGCGTACTGCGGTGGTGGCGGCTTCCATTCGGGTCAGCTCCGGCTTCGAGGAGTATGCGAACACAGTCCAAGTGACCGTTAACAACTGCGACGTAGAGGGCAGTTTGACCTTTGACGTCCACCAGGTCGACCTCCGCCCCCTGAGCGATCAGGTAGGCAACACAGGCGGCGTGTCCTGCTGTGGCTGCGATCCTCAGGGGGGTGCAGGGCAGACACCCACAACACCACACCGACTTCTCATTGATCCGCCTGCACCAAGGACAACACACAATTTATGGGTCAGATCCACAGAACCGGTTCCACACTGTGGATTTAATAGTCACATTTATGAAAGTGTATGTATTCTTTCAATAGTCAGGGCACATCAGCAGTCACAGTGTTAAAGTTTCCAGAGGTTTAGGAACATCACTGCTGTGTGAGGTTCATTTAATTTACATCTGGAGCTGGTGTTGGACACAGTAGAACAGTGTCAAAGTCATTTTAGTTCAGGTTCCACATTCAGCTCAATATGATCTCAAGAGGGCTGGACCAGTAAAATAATCACATCATTTCTAAGTAAGGTCAACTCCAAAGTTTTCTCTATGGTTTAGAGTGAAAAACTAACATAACATTATGAAAATGTTTACATCTGCAAACTATCCTTTAAAAACTTTAAGTAACATGAACAACCTGAAATTTCTTAAGAAAAATAAGTGCAATTTTAACAACATGATGCCTCAGTTTATCATTTACACGTGTGCATTACACCTGACAGATCTCAATGGATCTACAAACACACAAAACATTTCGTAACAGGCAGAATATTGTTAAAATGTAACTTTCTTCTCTTAGGATATTTCAGGTTGTTCATATTTATACAGATTATTCACATTTTTTATGAAAGGATAGTTTGTAAATGAAAAATCATGTAATTTTGCTTTTTTACACCAAAACAAAGAAACATTTGAAGTTATCATTATTTATAGGTTGGTATGATAGTATTGTACTGGTCTGAACTGTTCTGTATGTGGAACCTGAACTAAAATGATCATTATACGCTTTGGTGGGCTGGTTTTGGTCCATGGGCCGTATGTTTGACACCCCTGCAATAGAAGAGCAGAGCCGACCAGATGGATTTTTGTGAGTCTATTATGACTCAGTGTCAACTTGTTCACTGTGTTTGTCTTTGCAAATTGTCTCACTGTCTGAAACTGTCTTCCTGCAGCAGGTTCCTGACGGTGTCCAGGTCTCCGACATAGGCAGCGTTGTGCAGACGCATGTCATCCTGCTCCAGGGGTTTATCACAGAACTGCTCCTGAAGCCATTCCTTCAGGTTTCGACCTGGACAGAACACACAACGGTTCCATCAAAGCCTTTTAACGAACCTGAAGAAATCATTTAAATTGGAACAAAAAAACAACCTATTATTTAAAAACATTAACGTGAGGGTATTCAGTCACACCTTTGCAGCTTTATATCAGTTTATCAAAGTTTAAATGGTCACAAAAGAGAACTAGCAGACCCCCGAGCTTTTAATTCACTCTTTGTTAACTCCTCTGGGAGTAAAACCTTCTCCGAAAAACTTAAGTATGATTTTAGAGGCTGATCTTAACTTGGAATCACTGGTCATGTGACAAAGAAGCCAAGAGAAAAACAGCTGTTTCACAAACATTATTGAAATAAAATAGAACAAGCACTAAAATCCAATGACCAGAAATGCATTTTGTTTTTCCAGTGTAATAATAATATTAGTTACATATTACAAATTAAAAGTTTGATTCCTAATATGTTGGTATATGTAGGCTTCGTCTGCAATAGAAGACTGGAGTGTTTTTTTCCACAGATTCCACGTGACGTCAAATCCATGTGCAAATGTAGTACACAACTGAAGAAATGTGCTTTTTCTATTTTATTTTAGGATTTTCATTTAAAAATTAGCATTTCTTTTCCACAACAGATTCCGTTCTTTGTTGAACTAGGCTTCTCTTCTTAATCAATTAATCAGTCAATCAAATTGTATCTATATAGTGTCACATCCTAACAAAAGTTATATCATGATACTGCACATTTAGAGTTGGTCTAAACCATAACTACAAATTAAGGTGTTCATTACATGTATTTTTTTTCTGTTAAAGCTACAGTGTTTGACAGTTTTTCTGTTTGTTGAACAATGACTGCGTACTGTGATCCAAACTGAAAGGATGGACATTTATGCCTCTATTCCTTTCCTGTGTTCAGGTTGTAGAGAATGTTCTCTGTTGTTCCCTGATTTGGTCCAATCACAGGTGTCTTCAGACAGTTGGCGGGACATCTGTGATTGACAGATGTGATTACTAATCACTGATCAGACTGTGTCTGACTTTCAGCCACTATTCAAAATGGATGCTTAGAAAAGTGGCTTCACTTTCCAATAATAACATGATCTGACATCAGACTGGTGTTTCTATATATTTAGTCTGATTTGGGTCCAGAGGACAGAACTGAAGGAGTGATTTGGTCCAATTTCAGCTTCTGCAGCTTTAAATAAAGGTTCAAGCAAATGAAAAAATCAGAGATTTTAGTAACTCCAACGTATCCTGGAAATAGAGTTTATATATTTTTACTGATTCTCCTCTATTTTCTGATGTGTATTTCAATGAATTAACTTGAGTTTTGAAAAATAATAAACTAACCCTGGATTTAACTATGTTTAAATATTACATATAAGCTCCAGGTGTCACCTCATACTGGATCATATGAGCCTTTAACCACCTGACAGAGGAGAGTCATCTGTCCATGGTCTGAGTGGACAAGGTGGAGACATGAGGTCCATGGTCTGAGTGGACAAGGTGGAGTCATTAGGTCCATGGTCTGAGTGGACAAGGTGGAGACATGAGGTCCATGGTCTGAGTGGACAGGGTGGAGTCATGAGGTCCATGGTCTGAGTGGACAAGGTGGAGTCATTAGGTCCATGGTCTGAGTGGACAAGGTGGAGACATGAGGTCCATGGTCTGAGTGGACAGGGTGGAGTCATGAGGTCCATGGTCTGAGTGGACAAGGTGGAGTCATTAGGTCCATGGTCTGAGTGGACAAGGTGGAGACATGAGG
>JAPTYQ010000015.1:4331243-4343150 GCA_029814465.1 Ostorhinchus cyanosoma | reverse complement strand
AGAACCACAACAGAACCATGACAGAACCAGGAGAAAAACATCAGAGAACCACAACAGAACCATGACAGAACCAGGGGAGAACCATGAGATTTTCAGCAGTTTTCCAGGCCTGGAAAGCGAGACCTTAAAATTCCATGTCTTTCCTGGGTTTGTCATGACCACGAGAACCCTATTAAAAACTAACAATCCTTTGGATATTGTTTTTTTAAATGAATGAAATCAGCAGAGGGTGAACTGAAAGGACTTTGACTGAAAATTGTTTGTAGAAATGACAGAATTAATTAGTTTACAAGTTTGTTTGTCAAAAGTTAGATTTCAAGATTATTGGTTGACACCTCAAACTGTAGAACAAATATAATCCGATAAGTAAATGAACACATGTATACCTCCACAGCTCACTTTACTTCACACATGTTGATGTGTGTGTATTAATTGTGTGAGGTCTGTTAGAGCTCATATTTGCTCGTCTGGCCAACATTTTTGTGGTTCCAAGGCAGTGTAATTACACTTCTACACTGTTTATATCTTACTTTGGATAATAACCATAGCTGCATTGAGCTTTTAGTGTGGTCAAAGCACTTGCCCTGAGGACCAAGGTTAAAAAAAAAATAGAATGGCCAACAAAACTGATGGGGAGTCTCAGAAATTAGGCTGACATTGCCCTCCAGTGGAGACGAAAAAGAACGACTAACACAAACATACCTGCTCCTTCGACTTGGGGGAAGATGATGACGATTCATAGTCTTTCTTGGTCTCTAGGATCTTTTTCACGAGGCCACCTATCATGACAAACCAATGAAAGGAAATGTGAATGATCTGCTAGAGCCACCATTAACCTCAACTGAGCAACAAAACCTACTGAACCCTTCATTAAACCCACTCGAGGACAGTCAGTGACCAGACTGAATGCTGTCAAACAGTAACAACTAGTAAAAGAAGGGAAAGTACTGAAACAATAGGAAGAGACTGAACTCATAGGAGGTAACACTGTTGGAATAGTCACTTAAATGAAGCCATATGTTCAAAACCAAAGTTCACAACTGAAAATGGACACATAATCTGGATTACACATGTGTTTGTTTAAGTATTTCATTCTGAATGTGAGAACCTATGACGGGATTTTGAGATAATTTTAATGACCGATCTAAATAACACATAATTGTTAATAACAGTTCTGACATATCAGACAGAGCAAGATAGAAAGGTTTACAATATGCAATAAAGAGCTGAATAAAAAAAATTAAGGTGTGCCTGAGATAAAATAAATACATTTGTATATGAAGATGTGACCACTGCTACCTTTTTATTTATTTGTTCATATCTTTGATCAAAAAGCCAACAGACACTATGGAGCACATCCAGAGCACAGTTTTGAGCTGTCATAGACCAATTAATTAAAAGGAAATCTAAATTTATAGTAAATGAACTGAATTCAAATCCAGCAAAGATCAGAGAGGGCCCACTTTCATAACTGTTTTCATAACTATATTTAATGCATATTTTAGAATTACACAATCAAAAATGTTTACGGAAACAGTGAAACCAACGATAAAGTTTGTCATATGGGAATTCTGCACTTTTTTCACCCCAGAGTAAATGCACGCAGAGGGAATGGAAACACCTTTATTAAATACATTCTGACACAGGAGCATTTAACTGATGTCACTGATCAGTTGATTGATCAGCTGTTTGCTGTGTTTTCCATTTTTAAGTGTGAAAACACATCTAGCATCAGTTAACAGTCATTTTAGATGAAAACAAAACAGAGCTCTGGTTTTTCTACTGTTGTTCCTTAGAGCCATGTGTAACGCAGTCTGCAGTGCCACCTGCTGGTCACAACATAGCCTGCATTGTTCACTCCAATCCAATTTAAGGAAATATATAATTCACAATATCAATTTTGCAACTATTCCAAAGTTCACCTCAAATCTGTCACTTATAGATTTCCTTCCACAGTGAAAGTTCCTCCACTGAATCAGATGGCAAAACCATATTTAGAACAGTGAATCACCATTGACCTTAGTTCCTTCAGTGAGCCTGTTCACATGACCATAGAAATCCAATAACTGGGAGTAATTACATAATTGTAATAATCTGATCTGATGTGTTTGCATGCAATAATCGAAAACCCTGCTTTGGATGTAATCAGGTGAATAGTGTGTGAGAAATTGGTTGGATAATAATTTCAGATGGACGGACAGAATCCCTGGTGCCCTTTGAAGCGGGTGAGGGTATAATAAATCAGATTAATCTGAATAAACTGGATAATGATCAGAGAATTAGTGTGAATGTAAGGAGGCTCACTGTCACCACAATCAAAAGGAGATATGTGTCATATGTCCATGCAACAAAGACCCCACAGAATGGTCAACACAGGACACCGAGTGCTCTGAAACACCTCATAAGAGATAGTTAACTAATGTTAGCAAACTAAGGTGAACATCAGACTTCATCCACCTCCTATGCTCTAAATCATCACATGGACAGTGTTAGATGGACTGGATGGGTTTTATGGACTCAGGGACAGAGGACTGCATCAGACTGAATACAGATAAATGAACAGGTTTGGACCTGGAAGAAGGAAGTGATCTCTCAACTTAACACATGGATACTAATTAAAGAGCAAAGGGTCAATACATGACAGACATAAAATATAAAATATAGCCATGCAAGCACATACCATGTTTCTCTTCACGGTCCAGTTCTGCTGCAGGCGTCTGTTACAGAGAAAACATAAATCATCATCTCATGTCTGGGGCACTGCTGAAGTACAAGATTCTCCAAACAGTGGCTACATATTCACAAAGGCCAATATAATTCACAACACTGAGTCCATTTACAAGCACACTGATACTCAGATCATTATCCAATTTCTGGAGTTATCAGATTATTAGTGATCATGTAAACACTATAATTTGATGTAATTTATCAGATAACAACAGAAATCTGATTATGAGAAATCAGATTAACACAGCTGGCTTTCCCCCCAATACTTCAATGTCCTCCGGCATGTGTACAGGCTAATCTGATTTATTTAGTTCTTTTAAATCTGTGCATGTGTAAAAATTATAATTAAATAGTAGAAAAGAGAAGTTAGCCCTAAGAATGAACTGGTGACGCATCCAGGGTGAACCCAGTCTTCACTCATATGTAGCTGGGATAGGCTCCAGCACCCCCGTGATCCTCTAAAGAATAAAGTGGTTCAAAATATGGATGGATGGAAAATGGAAGTTATGAAGTCAAATGGAAGACAATAACAGGAAGTTTAACTCTACCATCGCTGTGTACGTAGTGCTCTGAAAGAAATCTGAAAATGGACAGGAGCGTCTAAGCCAGGGTTTTCGATTATTGCATTTCTGAAGTGCATGTAAACATGGCAGATCTGATCCAATTATGTGATTACTCCAAGTTTTTGGATTTTTATGATCATGTAAACAGGCTCAATGTCTTTTCAACACAACAGTAACTGACACTCGTACCATGTCCACTTCATGAGCGTCTGTGGAGGGCGGGGCTGCCTCCTCCACTAGGAACTGCTTGTCCTCATCCTCCTCATCCTCAGACAGCTTCTTCCCATCCATGATCACCTGTGCTGAGGCCTTGGCACTAGAAAGTCTGTGAAAAGAGTTGGACTGGTGTTGGAAGTGGAAACTTACTTTACAAAAAGTATCATTTCCAAGTAGAAATGGTTTTGTTTGATCTTTCACAGGATTTAGACGTCAATGTGTTAAATGGAAAACTTTTTAAGACCTTAAGACCCAACAATCAACCAAAGAAAACCTAAGTGATCATTAAAACATTTTAAGATCTAAAATTCACATTCATCGATTTTAGTCTTTTTAAGGACGTACAGGAAACTTGTTTTGGTCTGAATGTTTGTTAATAAAGCAGAAGAACGAGTGTATGTGAAAACTGTGCTGACCTGTCAGCTGGAGTCACATCAGCATGACTCTCCTGACTCTTGACTCTGGGGGGGGCTGGACGAGCACTGCTGGGCCGGGGGGGTCGTCTGGTACTGCACAAAACAACACACAAGCAAAGACACATAGTACTGAAACCCACAAAAACAGCTGAGCTGACACAGACGTATTCAGCCTATTTCTGAAAGCAGGTTTAACACACTCTAAAGAACAATATCTACACCAACAACCACCACAAATATCTGGGGCGCTGCTGAAATACAGGATTCTCCAGACAGTGGCAACGTATTCACAAATGGCCAAAATAATTCAGAACACTGAGCATGTTTCCATGCACACGAATACTCAGATCACTGGCTGAGTTTTGGAGTTACACTTGAGCTCATAAGTTTACATACCTTAGCAGGATTTGTGATTTTTTTTTGTCTATTTTTCAGAGAATATGACTTTTCACTGATGGTTAGTGGTTGGGTGAATCCATTTATTATCAAACAAATGTGTTTGCTCTTTTTCAATCATAATAACCAAAGAAACTATCCAAATAACCCTGAAAAGTTTACATACCCTAGTTCTAATCCTCTGTATTGACCCCTTTGACCTCAATAACAACTTGAAGTCTTTTGTGGTAGTTGTGGATGAGACACTTTCTTTCCTCAGATAGTAAAGCTCTCCATTCTTCTTGGCAAAAAGTCTCCAGATCCTTTAAGTTCTTGGTCTGTCTTGCATGAACTGCATGTTTTAGATCTCCCCAAAGTGTCTCAATGATATTGAGGTCAGGAGACTGAGATGGCCACTCCAGAACTTTCACTTTTTCCTGATGTAGCCAATAACAGGTTGACTTGGCCTTGTGTTTTGGCTCATTGTCATGTTGGAACATCCAAGACGGTCCCATGTGCAGCTTCTGGGCTAATGAATGCAAGTTTTCCTCCAGTATTTTCAGATAACACACTGCATTCATTTTACCAACAATTCTGACCAGGTTCCCTGTGCCTTTGTAGCTCACGACCCCAAAGCATCAGCAGTCCACCTCCATGTGTCACAGTAGGAATGGTGGACCTTTCATCATAGGCCTTGTTGACTCCTCTCCAAATGTAGCATTAATGGTTGTGGCCGAAAAGTTCCATTTTGGTCTCATCACTCGAAATAACCTTGTTCCAGAAGTTTTAAGGCTTGTCTCTGTGCTGTTTGGCATACTGTAAACAGGCTGCTTTGTGGGACTGACATAGTAAAGGCTTTCTTTTGGCGACTCGACCATGCAGCCCATTCTGATTCAAGTGCCTCTTTAATGTGCATCTTCAAACGGCCACACCACTTTTTTTCCCAGAGACTCCTGCATGTCGGCTGAAGTTATTTGTAAGTTTTTCTTTGCATCCTGAACAATTTTCCTGGCAGTGGTGGCTGAAATCTTTGTGGGTCTACCTGACCATGGCTTAGTTTGAATAGAATCCCTCATTTTCCACTTCTTTGTTAGAGTTTGTACACTGCTGATTGACATTCTCAACTCCTTGGATATCTTTTTATATTCTCTTCCTGCTTCATACAGTTCAATTACCTTTTCCACAGATCCTTTGATAATTCATTTGCTTTCCCCATGACTCAGGGTTCAGAAACATCACACAGCACTGGAAGGAACATGCAGGGGTCTGTCAAGAATCCAAAAACTCACTCGCTTTTTATACACATACATTAATTACAAGCAAACAGATCACAGGCAAAAATGGATACCTTTAATAACCATTTAAACCCATGTGTGTCAACTTGTGTGTATAAGGCCAAAACCTCCAGGGTATGTAGACTTTGGATTGGGGTCATTGTGATTTAGAAAAGAGCAAACATATTTATTTGATAATAAATGGATGCACCCAACCACTAACCTTCAGTAACATAAAAGTTTTTGTATTACCGATATTCTCTGAAAAATTGCTAAAAAAATCCCAAAAAGGTGTAGCGCAGTCTCTATCTAAAATTCTTCTAGGGTATATAAACTTATGAGCCAAACTGTGTCACATTATTCAAGGTATCACGTCAACAGCATGATCTGATATATTTTATCAGGTAACAGCAGTAATCTGATTATGACAAATCGGATTCACACGCCTAGATTTGTCCCCAACACTCCGACGTCTTCCTGCATGCATACCGGTTAATTTGATTTATTTAGTTCATTTACATCTGCGCATGTGTAAACTTAATTAAAATCACAGAAAACAGAAGTTACGAAGTCAAACATGACCAGAAGACGATAACAGGAAGTTTGAGTCTACCATCACTGTATACGTACATATTCCCAAAGAAATCTGATAACGAACTGGAGCATCTATACAAGGGTTTTTGATTTTCCCATTTCTTAACGCGTGAGATCTGATTATTACAATCATGTGATTTCTAACAGCTATTGGATTTTCATGGTCATGTAAAAAGGCTGTTGGGAAAATTGACATCACTGTCAGATTCTGTATTTATGAAGTTAACTACTGCACATCAGAGTTGTGTGATACAACAGTTTTCTTCTTTTTTAACATTTATATTATGAAAAGGAATTGTAAATTAATAAAACATTGTTGTGGACTCTTATATCCTGGATGCTCCGATATACTGTGTTTGGCCCTCAATCACTTTCAGAATCACAATCACTCTTGTTTTTGTCATAGTTCTAATGTGGACGCCAAGTTTCAAAACAGGCAATCAAGAATTCATTCATTACATCTTTTCATTTAGTGGCGCAAACAATGTGGATGCAAAAATACATGGATTAATTTATTTGAGCATTTAAAAAACAAAAAAGGCTATAACAATCCGCACCCAAGTAGAGTGAGACTATAGTGAATTATTAACACAAATAACTTATTAGTGTTGTTCGTCTCTATGTTGACCATGGACCTCCTTAATGGATGGTCTCTGGTTCAAAGTCAACATGGACTCCATATCCTTACATATAACTGAGTGAACAGTACAAATCTAAGATACACTCATGGTCTGGTATCATTAAAATAATAGGTGGCTGTGCATGCCAGAGACGTAGTTGTTCACTGATCCAACTAAAAATGCACAGAGGTGAATGTATGATGTGTGAAATTTGTGGACAGAGATCACAGTTCAAATTACAAAACCTCAGTGTACTGTGATGATAGAGATGAGACACACTGAAATGGTGGGTTTGCTGATCTTAACCTGAGATTGTGTATGTAACAGCAGAACAGAACCCAGAGGTGGAGTCACACATGTGCAAGAAACAAGTAGAATTGGAGTCTGAACCTTCAAGTCTCAAGGAAACCCTACAAACCAAGCAAGGCCAGTTGCTGCTAAAGACAAGACTTGTCGTTGTTCAGGTCATGCAAGTGACAAATCAATTATAGATTGATTACAGATAAAAACAAAGCTGAGTGGCTCTTTGATATTCAATTACAGCCCTACAGGCATTAACAGTTCTCAAATCAAAACACAGAGCGTGTTTATGTGTTTCTTCACATAAAAAAATACTAAATCAATGCTAAAAGACACAGAATAGTTGCCAAAAACATGTACATTATTATTAGTGGAGGAATATGATCAAATATTTGCACTTATAGACCATAATGAAGATTCACTTAAGATACTTTGGCCCAATCCCAATTCACCCCTTGGCCCTACCCCTCCATTTAGCACATTCAGATGAAGGGGTAGGGGTGTCCCAATTCTGGGATGAGTCAGAGGGGAAGGGCTGTTTGGCCCTCGAAATGTAGATTTTTCAGGACCACACTATAAACAGAGGGGTATTAGAAAGTTCCAATAATTCTGTTCGAATCACCGACAAAATGGAGGTAAAGACATTAAAAAAGTACAGAACTGTGATGAAAGAAAGACACAAATGTACATATTTTCTTCATAAAAAACAATCATTTGATCGTACATTTAATGCTGTTTTAATGACTGCATTTCTGCAGTTTGCGGTTGATAGCCGCAAAAAGAAGCCCAAAGCCCATGCAACGGACACAGTCAGAGCTGCTGACAGCATGGTGAATTCTTCCACAGAGTTGTTGCTTCTGTTTATAGCGGCATTGATGACTCCTGATGATGTAACAGGTCTCGAAGGGTTGTCTCATTTCGCAAGGGAATATTTCAACCCCTACCTCTTGCAACTCTGTTTCAAGGGGTAGAGGTAACGGGGAGGGCCAAGGGGTGAATTGGAATTGAGCCTTTAACTTCTTTGGCTAAATACTCTTTGAATATAACTTACTTTTAATGGACTAAGTTTCTACATACAGCACTTTTTCTTGTGGTGGAGTGTGTATTAGTAGTTTTGCTGAAGTGACTTATGTAATCGTTCCCCCACCCACTGTTTTCCTTACTATTACATTCAACCATGAAAATGTATTACAGTCTTCTCCAGTAGTTTTAGTGTCGGTAAAAACTGACCTCTTGTTTCTTGCTTTTTCTTGAAGTTTCTGAGCAGGACACCTTGTCAAATATTCTACCATAAGCCGAAGTGGAGTTGAATCGGGTGAATGCTGGGTCGAAGTGGAGTTCAAGTCTTTCATCAGTGTGAGTGAAGTGAGTCTAATCCTGCCTTCACATGCTATTGGAATTACAGTATGTAAATACGAGTTACAAACTCGAAAACTGCACATATCTTTCACTGGAGAACTGGGAAAAAATTTTGATACATGAACTGCTGAGATGAAAACAACCGATCAATTCAATTCAGTTCTGTTTGTAGAGCCCTCCATTACAATAAGGTTGTTTCACAGGGCTTTATAGAGTTAGTTGGATATAAACCAACAACAGTCAAATAAACAGCAGATGAAAGAAATGGATTAATGTACTGGGCATCCCCTGTCCTTAGACCCCCCTTCTTGGCAAGGAAAAACTCTAAAAACCCAACCTTTGAACATGCACTTTTCAAAAGCACTAGAACACAATGCAGTTGTAATTTCAAATTCACAAGTGGAAAAAGGATCATCTTCCCGATAGCATGTGAAGGCAGCATAAGTCCTAAAACACCTGACTCAAGTCAAGTCATGTGACTGAACTCCCCTTCTAGTGGTATCTGAGTCAGAGTTTGGCTAATCTTTCACTGTGAGACTGAAAATACAGAGTTTCCTTCTCAGAGTAACCAAACTCAGGAGATCTTGGTAGTTCTTCTAGGTTCAACTGGACTGGCTTAACTCTTTTGAAAATGTTTCATCCCTCATCCAAGAAACTTCTTCAGTTCTAAACTGGTGGGGGAAACTGCAATTACAAACCTGTGTGGGGAGTGGTCAGTGTAAGTGTTAACCCGTATGGTAATGAATTTCAGGGACTCAGGAGTTTCCACTAAACAAACTTTCAGCAGAGGAGCCCTGGGCTGCAGCATTTCCAAATACAAGGGAATTAGTTTCTTTGTGTTCATACAGTGACTGTTTAGTGCTTCCTGTACAAACCTGGAGGCAACGTCAGATGGCACTGAAGGTCCTGCAATGTCTCCGTTTTCCTGTGGAAGAGGTTTCTGAGCATCTCCATCTGTGAATCAATAACAGTTGTAATAAACCAGTGTTTAACTCGAGTTGTTTAAACAACTAAACACTGGAGACTTGACTTATACTGTACTTGCCCAACGCCGACAAACTGGAACTCGTACATTTTTTTTTCTATAACTTTTTTTGTACAGTGGGCTTGTACCTACTACACTACAACAAATCCAGAAAATGCTGGTTACTTCAAAAACACTCAACCTGAATGAGTCACATGTGCATGATGAATATCTCTAGTGGTTCCTGTGTGAACAACTAGTAACCACCACCACCTGCCCATTACACCTTTGTCATAAATTTCTAAAAATATCAGTTTTCTTGTTTTAATTTGTGACATGTAACTTATGGCAAATATGTATAGACTGGGAGTCTGGAGGTACTGGAGGTCCCTGGGTCAGGAGGGGAGACACCCCCAAAGATTATAGAGAACAAACAAGCCAAGATCCAGAGGGACTTCCAGATCCACACTGACAAGATGGTGGTGGCCAATCAACCTGTCATAGTGGTGGTCAATGAACATCGGAAGACAGTGGTAGTGATAGATGTAGCAATCCCAAGTGATAGCAACATCAAAAAGACAAAGCACAAAAAGCTGGAGAAATGCCAAGGGCTGAAAGAGGAGATAGAGAAAATGTGGGGTGTAAAGGCAACAGTGGTGCCAGTAGTGATGAGGGCAATAGGGGCAGTGACCCCCAAGATGAGTGGATGGTTCCAGTAGATAGAAGGAACAACATCAGAGATCTCTGTACAAAAGAGTGCAGTCCTAGGAACAGCTAAGATCCTGCCCAGGTGTGTGTGTGTGTGTGTACTTTTCTTTTCTTTCCAAGAGGACTCCTTTTGTTCTAACTTGCTTATATGTAAAGAATTTGAAGGGAGGGGTTGCACATTTTTTCTCTGGGGAGTTTAGGCTGGGTCAAGAACTGGTTGATCCTGGATGTCTGGAAAAACTGCTCCAATAACATAACTAATACCAACTATACAAATAAACTGGACTGGCAAGGAAATGGTTTGAAACAGAATAGCTTTATGTTTAATCACTAACCGAGTCACATAAGGAGGGAGTAGTCTCTGTTTTTTGTTTTTTAAGAGGAACTCTGAATCAAACATTATTCCTGAAATGCAGACGCTGTGTCGTCACACTAGGGATGCAATGATCTGACTTTTTCAGTTCCAATGCTAATACTGATGCTGGGGCCTTGCGTCTTGGTTGACACCAGGGCAAGTACATTGGGAAGAGGAGGTCACAAGTGACATTATCATGCGTATGAGTGCGACTACTGTTGTACATCACAACAGTATAAATCACCCTGTGGGCCGTGTACAGTAGGCAAACATATCAACGTTAACAGAAAGATGTTGAACTGGAGAGATACTGAGACCTGTGACTTGTTGTCAATTAGGGTGGAGGACTCTATCCATGTTTGTGGAATGGTGAAAGATGGGCCGAGTCTGGAGAGGTTAGCTAAGAAGTTAAGCTCTGAGTATTTCCAAAGCACAAGTAATATGTCACACTATATGCTGCGCAGCGTCGCCGCCCCTTTGATGCCAGAACGCAGGTCTGCTGTGTAAAAGTTCAGCCTGTCTCACTTCTGTTACTCCTTTGGCTTGGCTGTGGAAATGGGTCAGTGGTGGCAAAATGGTGGAATCACCATCTCACCTTTTTTTCTGGGATCTCCATGTAAAAGTGGCTAATGATGAGGTGAAGCTCACTTTCACTTTCTCATATGTTTTTCCACAGAGCTATACAACCCACCACGATCTCCACAGGCCCGTCACAATACTTTTAGAATTATGTTTGGCATGCATGTAGCCCATGTTGCAGAAATGTAAAGGGGTAGGATCTGTCTTACGGATCGTTCGCTTTTACTGATTCCCAATCCAGCTAAAATGTTGATATCAGGGCTGATATCCAATTCTAATATCGGACTGCTGCAACCTTACCTCCCACATTGGTTTGTAAGCAACCATACTGACAATCAGAGTTTGACATTTTGGTCATCACCATCTTGTTTTTTTTAGAGCCAAGTGACCATATGTCAGTAAGACTGTGGTAACCAAGTCATTTCAGCTACGAGATGAATATTAACACATAACACTAGTATTTGATAACAGTAAAGTGACATTGATGTAATATTCACAGCCTGGACAAAAAAAGGCTTGCACTCTAAACATTTAATTTACCATTTATTATAGCACACTTTTATTATGCAATGTCACAATATTAATTTCCATCCTCAGCCTCATGTTAATCCACTTTGGTCATTTCATTTCACTGAACTTGACCTCGGGGCCCGGCCGGGCCCAGCCCAAAACGGCGACGTGGGTCCATCCTCCGGTGGGCCCACCACCCGCCGAGGGATCCGTAGGGGCTGGGTGCGGTGTGGATTGGGTGGCAGTCGACGGCAGGGGGCTCGACAACCTGATCCCCGGACACGGAGTCTAGCTCTTGGGACATGGAATGTCACCTCGCTGGGGGGGAAGGAGCCGGAGCTTGTGAG
>JAPTYQ010000015.1:4236672-4247384 GCA_029814465.1 Ostorhinchus cyanosoma | reverse complement strand
TAGAATAGAATAGAATAGAATAGAATAGAACTTTATTGTCATTTGGCATGTCATGGAAAACTACCAAACGAAATTAGTTTTGCACCGTTTCTTCTGAAAAATGAGTGCGGGCTGCAGCCGTACACAGGCGCCGCTCAGCTACACAGAATTCAGAAGTTAGAGTTGCACAGTTACACATACTACACAATATAGTACTGTACTTGCTACTGTATGTAGTACTGTTTTACTGCTGTATGTACTATATACTACTGCATGTACTAATAGTACATATAGACTTTTGAATGCATCAACCACGCCTTTCTCCAGCTGTACCTGTTGTCATGACAACCCCAGCAAGGACTTTCCGCCGGGCGTGGGGTGAGGTGAAGTTGTCCGTCAGCTCACTGAACTTATCCACCACCAGGCGAGACACGGCATCTGCCAGGACCTAAAATCGCACACACATACACACAAATACACATGTACACCAAACACACATACACCAGAAGCACAGACATACACACAAATACACACACAGGCATGTCAGTTTCTATGTCATGTTGTCTGTTGTTGTCCTGTGCAGGGTTGTGTACTTGTTACATTGCTTATGCTTGACTTCAAACAAGAGCCAGAGCCAAAGCCCCCCCCCCCCGGACCCTGGAGTTAACTTGACTCCTTGTGTGTTGGGGGTCGGACCCTTCTCTTACTGACTCTGTATCCACTGCTAATGTGATGGAAAATGAATAGAAACCAGAGCAGATATGATGGCTGGATGACCACAAATTACACCGATTAGTCCAATATTACTGCCCTGCTACTTTGGAGTCACCCACTCGTGGCCAAATCATTTGACTTTAGTTTGCCAAGGTCGTATATGAGTCTATGAATATGAAGAAGAGGGACAGCACCATAGGACACCAAGCCCAGATGGAGTCTCATTTGTGTAGAACTTCAAACAAAGAACATTTAAGCATAACATCAGCTGAACTATTTCTAATGCACACATGAGCTATGACTTGCACCAAACAGGAGTAAAACCTTCAGGGTAAAATCTGAGTAGAAAGGTGGGATCATTTAGTTGATGAGGAGAAAATTATAGCAACTGTTTGGAAACACATTGTCCTAAAGATGGAGCAGAAGCCTTGAACATGTAAGATGACATTTATGATACTGTTACTACTACTACTAATACTAATAAGGCCCAATCCATACAACAGTTTAATGAACACTACAGAACATCATTAGGCATTAAACACTAACACTATAGGCCACTTTGATGTACACTTGGTCAATAAAAATTTTAATAAATAAATGAAGCATAGGTCAGACCAAAGATTCACAACAAAACAAGGAAACTGAAGTTAATACATCTGTAATGTTCTGAATGTTCTGGTCTGGAAGTTCAGACCAATGAAACCAGATGACATAGCATCATTTCACCAGCAACAACTCTGGACGTAAGTTCTAACCCTGGGCTGTTTAGGTGTTGTTGTGGTTGAATATAATCTTTAGTGTCTTAAAATATGAGTGAGGATAGTGCTTGTGAGTTATTCAATGAATCTGAAAAAAAAAAAAAAGTAGGTTGGGAAATTCTCCTGTCTCTTCCTGAAGCAGTTTTTATTTAGAGGAGCTGATGTCAATTTCACTAGGCAGAGAAAACGCAGACTTTCAAGACAATATTTACTAGGAAAAGAGCAGATGCTAAAAGGTGAATATCAGTCAGAAATACAGAGAATGTCTCTGAACATCTTTTAATGCAAAGCTTTGGGTAAACTGAATTGTCTATTTTCTACCCGTACTTACCTGCTGGCAAAATGTGGATTAACCTAATTTTAGTACAAATACACATCCACAGTCTGGCCAAAAAAGTCCCATACTATAATATTTAGCCTTGTTTAGCTTTGATTATGGCACACATTCACTGTGGCATCGTTTCAATAAAGTCATACAATGCCAAACCTTAAACAACTGATGTAGACTCAGATCATAACCCTGCTGCCACAGGCTTGTACTGTAGACACTAGGGATGATGGGTAATCACTGACCCCACGGGCTTGGACTGTAGGCACTAGGCATGCTGGGTAATCACTACCCCCACATACTTGTGCTGTAGGCACTAGGCATGATGGGTAATCACTCTGAAAGAGGGTAGATCTGGGCTCAGACCACACGACCTTTATCTATTATACACAATCCAATCTTTGTGCTTCTATTAAAGTGAAGCATGTTTAAGAAAAGAAAAGCTACTGCATCAGTTAAAGGGTTAAATAACTGAAACATATGAATCACTGCATAAATGATCCAATGGAAGGATATCATCTATCTGTCATCTTAAAATTTTGGCTGGCTAAACATATTTGTAAAAGCCAAAAAAACTGTAATGGGCATTGATGCAGTTTTAATCTTAAACTAACTGGTTTAAATGGAATGTTTCGTGTAGAAATTACATGTGGACTTAAGACAGAGGATGCATTAAGCTGGTGTGAATTTGTTCTGTCATCAGCAGAACCAAGCATTGCTCCACATTAGTTTCCTCAACAGATGGAAAGAGCCTGAAAAAATGAAACAGCAAGTGCCAGTGAATTAATCGAGTTATTAGTAATGGGGTCCTGTTAAAAGAGGACATGTGGAATGAATTGTTTAATAAATGGGGAGAGGAAGAGGGGAAAGAAAGAAAGAAAGAAAGAAAGAAAGAAAGAAAGAAAGAAAGAAAGAAAGAAAGAAAGAAAGAAAGAAAGAAAGTCTCCTCAGTGTGTTGCACTGATTAACTGTTGACAGTATAATCTGTATTATCTGTATTACTTTCAATAAAATCCCCCTGGATTTAACTCATTTATATTTTCAATCCTTCTATTGGATATTTACTGGAGTCATTCATATGTTTCAGCTGTAACTAGTTCTTTAACCCTAACTGATGCAGTGACTTGGTTCTCATCGGTCCAAGCCTGTGGGGTCCGTGTTCTGACCTGGGGTCGGGTCAGTTGGTCAGGTCTAGGGTCAGTAACATCATGTGTCCATTAAATGAGGTCAAATTGACCCTGAACATATGAAGTGACCAGGTCTGAACATTAGTGGGATTCTTTCTATGCTGATAATTCAGACATATTCCACAATGATGATACCAGCGTTTATCAGGATCAGATTGTTCAAGAGTGCTTCATCATTTGACACATGGATTGGCCTCCACAGACTTCAGACCTGAACCACACTGAGGATGTGATGGAGAAGCCTTTATACAATTACCCGACCCATTTATCAACAAAACAATAAAAACTGAAAAAAAAAAAAACAAACACTACAATTCTGAAATAAATGTTGTGACATCATAAAGGCAAATGCACGCTGTAATCAAAGCTGAAGAGGGTCAAACTAAATATTGGAGGACTATTTGTCTGGTCAGGCTGTTTATTTCACAGCAGAGATCGCTGATCAAATCCAATTTGGTTTGAGTTCTCTATCTCCATCATCACTAAACATACATAAAACTCATATAAGCAGGTTCAACTGAATTTCCCACTTTCAATAATATCAGTTCTCAGCTGTGACTAAAAAACCTGTGAGTGCTGCCCCGAAGATAAATATGTGCTTCGATGAGAAAAGACGCAGGAATCCAAATAGCAAACAAATACATGCACCTTCGCTGATAAACTCATCTTCTCAACTTTCATCAAACAACTGTATTCATTCGTGTTTGTGTGTGTTCTGAGACTGATATGTGCAGTCATGTGCCACCTGTGAACAGGCGGAGCCTCTTACCTGTGGTAGGTGGAGCTGTAGTCCCTCTCGTGGTATGGGTTGGCGGGATGGCGTCTGGTCTAGCTGCATGTTGAACAGAGCGGACAGAGCGGCCTGTGCTGCCCGGGCTTTCGCCAGCTTCTTGTTGCGCCCTGAGCCTTCAAAAGTCTGTGCATCCACTGTCACTGACATCACAAAATTCTTGGCATGACTTTCCCCGCTCTCTGACACAAAGTCATATTTGAGACCTGGCCTGAGCTCATTAAGAATCATGACGGGGTTTTTGCCACTGGAGGGGGAGCTGAATGCTGATGGAGGGGGCAACGGGGCCTGAACAAGGTTACTGCCAGGTGCTGTGGGCAAAGGGTACTCCCCTAATGAGTTTAAAGAGCTGCTACCATTGGAGCCCAGGTAAAAGGTCTCCTCAGGTATGGCTGGAGTCTCAAAGCCATTGAAGAGCATGTCTGGGAAGTCTGCTTGGTCTGACGTAAAGTCTGTGTTCACTGTCAGTGTTCTACCCATTGCCAGGTGGGCCTCAGAAGCATTGGGGAACTGGACAAAGGAACGCAGCGCCTTCTCTGCAGCGTTCAGTTTAGCCTTCTTCTTGGTGGGCCCCATGCCTTCAAACATCTGTCCGTTGACCTCCACCGTCATCACAAACACTGGTGCATGGACTGGTCCAGTCTGAGACAGCAGTTTGTACTGGAGACCTGGCTTGATTTCATTCAACTGCATCAGGGCGTTTTTGGGCAGGACTGGCCCTGAGGTTTTCTTGCGCTTTTTGGCCCGGAACTTGGAGTGTGTGTGACCATTGTTTCCCTCCTCTAGGGGACGCTTTCGACTGCCCAGGCCGCTTCCATTGGGGAGCTGTTCCACCCCATCTTTGCAGGACACGTTGTCCAGGTTTCGGTTTTCCTTAACGTCGGTGCTGCTCGAACCTGCGGTGCCCAGAAAGAGTAACTTACAACGCCTTCGTTGCAGGATCTTGTAAATGCAAAATTTATAGATTCCTTTATCACTCTTTGGAACTGAACCAATGATTTGTGTTCCTTAATCAAAGCAAGAACAGCTTTCATTTCATTTCATTTCATTTCATGAACAAATGTCATGTGAAGTGACTAATAAGTGAAGTAGAAGAACATCACAAATGTTATTATTGTTGGTTAAAACGTGGTGGATTTCATGATTGGTAACTTGGTCCACTTTGAATCTTTTGAACTACATTTTGAGTATTTCTCTCTACATGTACTGTACTTTCTGTTTTAATGCCGTCTAAGCTTGTATTCTTTGAGCAAAATAGAGAAAATAAAATAGTGTCTAGACACACAAAACCTCTTAACATCCACCAGTGCCCCAGGGACTGATTTTAGTATAAGGTGTAGGATTGCATTTGAACTACGTATGAGCTGATGTAGTTTATCTTATGTTTTATTCACATTTGGCTAAACCAACAAACTTGATCCTTTGAAATGAAACCTAACACCCAACCCCATTTCACCCTTTGGTGATGCCTTTCTGTTTTGCACATCACTGTGTAGATTTTGGTATCCCATATATTCAGATCTCAGGCTGGTGGTTGTCTAACCCTCCAAATGATGCATGTTCAAATGCAGACTCAAATTTTATGGCATGGTTTATAAATGAATGCATTCATGACTCGTGGTCTGGGGAAAGAAGCTGATAAATCTAAACATGTCATAAATAATCATGCAAACATTTTAAATTCATCAGAATATCTTAGTTTGACATTGATATAAAGGGAATTTGGAATTTGATCATAATAAAAAAGAATTTCAGTGGAACTGTGTAATCAATGATTTATGAATAACAGCACAGTTATCGTCTGTGTATGAAGCTTGAATAATAATCCAGAAGCAGATTAACTATACTTTAACACTTATCTGATATCAGTGATTGGCAGAAATTCCTCTGGACAAAACAATGTGTAAAATATACTTTCAACAAATCAGCCTTGTTTGGTTCTACAAATGTCACCATATTTGTCACAATAATAGTTGATAATGGCACAGATCAAATGAACTATAACTACGCTGCACTGTTCTAATGAGCCATGTCCCATTTGCTACAGAAGCATTTTGATTCCTATCCCTTGGTGGGATAAAACTAAAGCTAGGGTTAAAGGGGAAGTGGGTTTGGGGCCAACACATGCATACGGCCCCAGTCACTACCCAATCCATTTATTCTACGTATGTGTGAGAATACTAGTTCCTGTCACTTGTATTTGTAAATAAAATGTGTTCTGAATTCTGTCATATTACTACTGATTAAATAGAAGATCACATGATATATTACGTAAACAGAAAATTTTCTTTGATTAAATGCCTAATTAATGATTGGAATGAAATAAAAGTTTATCTACATTTTCTTTACTAATTCAGTTTGACGTCATTGTCACACAATGCATAGAAGTCATGATTAAATAGGTCGGTATATGTCAGCATTGAAATGCACTGGCATCCCGCCCAGGGTGTAGCCCACCTTTACCTCCAGCTGTTGGTGGTGGGATAAGGCTCCAGCGCCCCCAGACCCATCTTAAATAACAAACTAAATCAAAGATGCAGATATGCATCATTTCTCAAAAGCAATGAATCTTTTCTGCTTTTCAAAGTAATGTCAATTCATTTTGTAATTTCCCCTCCACCTGAACTAAACCACGGTTTGCATTGTAGTTACATACTAACAGCATGCTACCTACACTGTTAACTAGTTAGCTAATGATAGCTGATTGACTGACTGGGAAAAAAATTATTTGATTAAAAAATAGATCTTATGCTGTATAACTACTGAAACAAAGGTAATCTACATGATCACCCACCTGTTATGCCCTAACTTCAAGTTCCATAAACACTGTCTCGGGGTTCAATGAAAAGAGTGGATGTTAAAAGGTTATAACAATATGTTTAAGTGCTTTGCTTCTATGTTGAAATTATGTAGATTTTTAGCGTGTGTGGTTTTATATGTCGGCCCTGAAATAGTTCACACCAGGGAACACATATCACTGAATTCAGTTAGCAAAGTGGATGGAATATTGGCAAAAATTTTCATTTATAACATCCTTCAGCAAAGGCTTGATAGGTTACTCCTTGCGGCACTCAGAAGAAAGAGAGGCCGCAGTGTGCATGAGGGGGTTCTAGGTTGGGTTGAGGGAGTGCATGGGGGGGGAGGGTGCAGGGGGGGAGCTGAGGACCAGGCAAACAGGAGAATATGTCAAAGATGCAGAAGGAGAAGATTCCACCTAAACTGCAGGATCCTAAAGGCTTGACTGGCAACAGGATGCAAGGTCAAAATGTGCTGTTAAACCCTTTGCATGGGAGTTTTCAAAAAGAATAGCTGTCGTGTCAAAATGAGTCAACTGCGTGTTTTATACCAGTTTTTTCTAATGAGGTGCCATTCACATGACCCTGTGCCTCTGACGCCCCCCCATGGAGCTGGTCAGAGAGCGCAGTGTTTATACGCTGCAAAATGCACTGACATGCTGTTACCATCTGTACAAAATGACTCAAATGTCTCACAAAGAAAATAAACAAATACCACAGGCATTCCTAAAACTGCACATCATTCACTTTATGATATCGACTTTGAAAACATGCAATCATTTCTACTGTGTGCATGCATTCTCTAAAGTGGCAATAGATGGGCGTGTTTAACATGACAGTCTGCTAAATTGTGTAAATTAGTGACCAAATAGAAATATCACATCTTAAACAGTGATAACAACCTCAACAAACAATCTTTAATCACCATGAGTGACTATGACAATGACAGACACCCAATCTCACAGAAGTTATGCTTCTATGCAAAAAAACTACAAATCCAATCATATGTTGTATGAACAACTGGAACGAGTGCCTTATTACGTGCAGAGCTGGGCCTCACATTTATAAAATCCAGGACCAGTAGCTGGACTTTGTATCCCAGCTCCTGTAGGTGTTGTGCTGTGATGTGCTTTGGTTAGAATTACTTTCAAAAAGTTTTTAATAACATATCTTCAGACTTGTTTAGCTTTGCCCCTTTCATATCATTCATCACAAAATTCAGTCTTGTCGAGTCAAGTCTAACGGTGCTTTGTCTTGATAAGGCACTAAAGCTGAACACGTGACTTCTGATATTTCTGTCTGAGTAGGTAACAAGCACCAGATGAGAAACAATAATATGGATGATCAATAGCCCCCAGTTGTATGTCTGACGGACAAATACACTGATCAGTGAAGTGTAAATCATGTTCACAATCACATTACAATCTTACCCGTCAGTGGGTGTAAGTTGTGATGTGAGTCCTTCATGGGTTTAGGTTAGACTTGTTTGTCCAGAACCGCTAACAGATCTTGACTGGACTTAGATCTGTCTGTCCATCCTTAGATGACTTTGATAGGTACAGGTACCAGTGCAGACCCAGACCATCCATCTGGACCGGCAGTTCATCAAAGTCACTCAGATGACCCATAAGTGGATGGATCAACTGTCACCTCACCCTCTGGTTTCAGATCTATTACTCTGAGGGCAGTAGTTTGTGATTTGGTTATTGCAATGTTGGCTTTTTGCAGTCAGAGGTGAACTTATTTGGCCAAAAAGGGTGGAGCTGCAGGAACAGAAGGGGTCAGAGCCTTCTGTAAGGGGTCATGAATGAGCTAATACTAATGCTAATGCTAGCTGACTGGCTCAGTAACAGGTTCAATTTCATCAAGCGTTACCTCCAAAGACCTTTTACAGCATTGTTAATGTAATCTGTTAAGTACAAATACAGCTGTCTCCCAGGAAAATGTGATCTTTTACAAACACAAACTTTGGGAGTCCAACTTCTAATACATACGTGTCAATCAAAACACAACATGGCAGCCATCAAACCCTGGCCACATGGCCAAACATTCCCAGCAGCAGTCATCGGTACAACATACAGCATCACATAAGGCAGTGTTTTATTTTGGAGCAGAGGTCCTTACTCTGCTTCCATCTGGCTGATTTCAAATGTTGGGTTGAGTCAAGTTAAAAAGTGTCTGAAATCAGAAATCTGACATCAATAGGTCTCAGCGCTAAATCCAACTAATTTTACATCATTAATAAGCAACATGATAAAGTGTAAATAACTATATTGCTGTAAACAGGCTGATGGAGCTCCTCACATCCGATGTGTCATTTATGTCAAACTGAGTCCGGTCACATGATGGAGATCATGTCTGTGTCTTTTAAAAAACTGGTGACTATTGTCTCAACGTACACAATAACTGCACTAACATTGCAATCGAAGTAGTAACTGAAAACATAGAAGAGGCACGATGGAAACACAACATAGGGAAACTGATCCAGATGCTGCTTTAGCTTTGAATATTATTTCATATTATTCTATTAACTCCAGTGTCTTCTTTCCATTCATTTGTGTTCATTGTTGAAACAGGTTAAAGGTTCCTACTGCTGTGATTCAGTCGGTCTTGCTTCTTCCATTTTCAGCATCTGCCGAATGGAAGTGTGAAACCTTGAGGTAAAACTGTGTGTATTGTTCTCTCCACTGTTGAAACTTTGTGAATTTGCAGTTAAGCTTTAACTGTACATAAACTGAATTTCTGTGAGACAGGGTTGACATGAGGGTTTACACTGTCAATCTGAAAAAAGAAAATGACAATGTGAATATATAGAATGCACTACGAGAGAAAATTATGTTTGTTTTCCAGTGACAGAATGGAATAGCCCATTTAGAACAAATTAACTGTAATCAGACAGAGACCTTTTCTCTAAATAGTTTCAATACATGTGTAGAATATGTATGATCGAATGATTATTGGCTGGATGATAGATATGGGCACTGCTCTAGAACCGTCGGAGACCAGATCGGGAAATGAAACGTACAATATCATGCACTGAATTATAGCAGAAACATGCAGTTATGGCCATTAACATGCCAGCGTTTGTGTAATCAGCATTCATCAGTTACACAACACAGCATTTAATAATTTAGTTATTTATCTACTGTTTTAAGGGTTAAAATCCCTGTGGGGTCAATAATGCAGATAAAGAAGGTCTTCTATGACAGGTTCATTTCAAGTTGCTTGTTTGGTGATCCTCTGCTTTGGGATGATTTGCATGATTAGATTCTAAGGTTTTCACAGCAAAGCTAAAGCTTCTTTCATGTTGTTTTCCTCGGCATTTCCCTTGGTGTGAGAACTGTTTTATCTTCACATCTATCTTTTCAGCATCTGACAAAATGTAAAAGGGAGGCCATCTCTGAAAGACAACAAAGACTAGAGAAGTATAAGAGTGTTTGACTCAACATGCGACACTACATAAGAACTATTGTTTTGTACTGAGGTTAAGGCGCTGTGCACATGACAGCTTTGTGTGAAAGAAACTTTAAAAATTAAGTCTTTCTCTGTGGGTTCTCGGTTCCTCAGCTCTGAATTTAAGTCAAAAAATCTAATTTAATTTAAACCTTGTGCCCCAGTTGAATAGTGGATCCTCTGATGTAGATACGAGATTAAATATATGAGACAAACACTGCCATGCAGAGATTTATATATTAAATAAAATAAAATGAGCTTTTATTGAGTTCAATCTTTTAACCAAGTTCATTCCTGATTATTATTTATTCATAACCCCAAAAACCATTTCTAATAGAGAGGCAACGTGTTCTTTTTATCACTGATGAGCAGCAGTAACGCTGATTCTACAATAGTCCATATTTACCTCAAATGTCCCCTTAATAAAACTACATCAGCCACATAGCATGTTAATATCATTATGCAATTTTGCAGAGTTCAGTTAAATTTCAGATACATGTTTAACTAACATAAGTGCTGATCACACCTATTAAATATAGATCCATGTTAATATTGTTCTGATCAGTCCAGAAAAAATCTGTGTGTGATTTCAGTCTTCATCATTTATGGTGGATATGTTTGCAGCGATAAATGTGGTATCTATCTATCTATCTATCTATCTATCTATCTATCTATCTATCTATCTATCTATCTATCTATCTATCTATC
>JAPTYQ010000015.1:4205118-4217729 GCA_029814465.1 Ostorhinchus cyanosoma | reverse complement strand
CAGAAGAGCTCACTTCAGCAGAATATGTGCGTCATCACGACAGGACGAGACAAGGAGCATGTGCAGAATGACCGGAATAACGTTAAAGCGGTATTAGGTGTTTACATGGTCATCTTAAAGCGGAATTACTTACTCTCACCTCTATGTTTAAAGCTCCTCTAATGTAGTCATACTCCAGCACAGCAGGTTGGAGGATGGGCTAAGCACCAATATCATCTATACTCCATGGAAACCAGAGGTAAACATTTACTTGGAGAGGCACTAGTTTACTTTAAGCCATGACGATTCCAATGGACTCAGTTTGACACATAGTAGAGCCAGTGCCAGAAAGATTAGATATCTGCTCTGCTGTCGTTTTACTAATTTATTGGGCTTAAGACCGTCACATGGAAATATTTAAGAGCCAATAAAGTAAACTGTAATTCCAAACATATTTGATATAACATGAGTGTGCTGCTGCTCTGACACAGATAGTATATACGTTATTTTTCACTCCGATAGAGGGCTGTTTTCTCATGGTAACTGTGTTTTTCAGAATATGCTTCACTATAAAAATGTTATGTGAAGATATAAAGGGTTATATAAATTGTTTATATATATATGTGGTGCCGGCAGCTAGATACCATCCATGAAAAAGAGACAAAATGAAACCTCACTTTTCTGACTTTTCCTTCTGGTATTGTATCATTCCGCTCCTTTTAATCCACTTGCTGTAATGGTTCTTACAACTAATCTTTTTTAGATTCATTGTCATAATATAATGTTTTAAAGAGGATAAACACTGAACTAAAGGCTTGGTTCCATTTGAGCCATGTTTGGACTGATGTAGTTTAGGTTGTATTTCAGCTTCATTTCGAGGATGTTCCCTTTTGTATCAAGTCCAACACACATATTTTATCCTTCTTAACTTAACCCTGACCCTAAGCAAAACCTTTATGAACTTTTGTTCCAAGAAAAGGGTGGATATTCAAGATTTAACATGTAATCTCAGTGGTGAAAATGGAAGTAGTAACTCCATTTCACACTCATGGAAAATAGAAGATGGAATCCACTCTGAAAGGTGAGCCCTTCCCTCCACTGACTAATGTTTAAGCAAACAAAAGATTCTTATTTTGTGTGATTATACACTGATAGAAACATAACATTGCTTCAATTAGATTCTCCAACCTTTACAAATTTTCTCTTCAAGTAGATTATCTCTGATTAAATTAATAAAACACTACAAAAGAGGAACAAAGAAGCAACTGAAAACACAAAACTACACATAATATCTTTACTGAATGAACAAGTGAAAAAGTAGGCAGAGCTTACAAACAACCCCGCCCAGTATCTACTCTGGGTCACTGGCAATCTATAAACCAAATTTGGTATGAATTCAACCAATAGTTTTGCTGCTACAGACATTTGAAATTTTGCTCATTATAAGAAAATGGGGGCAAAAAAGATTTTAAAAATTCATAAAAAAAGTGAACTTTGACCTACTGTTCCCAAAATGTAATCAGATCTATTCACTGGTCATTGGCAATTTATAAACCCAATTTGGTATGAATTCAACCAATAGTTTTGCTGCTAGAGTGTTAATCCAACAAACAAAGCGAATCAAAAACAGTACCCCTTGCCCTCCCTTCGGGGGGTGGGGTAAAAATTGAGAGACAGGCACATGTAAACAACGTGTGTGGAATTGAAAAAAAAAAAAAAAAAAGGTGAATAATGGTTGGAAATCGGTTGGACAAATTGTCTAAGTTGGTATAATGATTCACTGGGATAAACGAAAGCCACACTAACAACTGACGTACCAGGGCCAAACTTCCACTGTCTCGCCTTCCTTTTCCATGTTGGCCGGGTGGAAGAATAGAAAAGAGGAGAAACTTGAGAGACGTTGTGATGGTGTAAACACTGAGGTAGAGAAAAGAAGGAATGAAGCAGATCGAACAAGACTGAGAGACCGAAATGAAGAATCGAAGATGAGGGGGAGGGGAAGATGAAGGGAGGAAGAGAGAGAGGCCAAGGAAAGGAACAGAAAGTGGACAGAGATAAATGGCCATGGGAAATGGCCAGTGCAGAGGCCGAATAGAACACAGCCCCCCCAGCACTACTAACACAGACAGATAGACCCCCCCCAGGAAGCCTTACCACTCCAATCCATTCTGCTCCGGCCTCATTCTACCTTTATCCTCACGTCACACTTTAAGCCTTTATTACCCGTCACCTATTAACACGAAGATAGTAAGACAATGTTCCTGTAACAGGTAGTGGAACCCCTATTAGCAGTTCAATGACAATCAGTTAATTGAGCCCCTAAATTTGTTCAAATCATGCTGTTATGTTAATAGCCTTTTTATAAAATTAAATAAAAACACGTTTTGTATTCATTGCAAGGGATGTGATAGAATCAAAAGTATTTTGAGCTTCCCCTGATAAAAAGGACAACATACGTAAAAAGATTTTTTTCTTAAACTTCTTTTTAGTTCATCAACATTTGAGAGATTTTACTGTTCATAGAAACAAGACGTGAAGAAAATAGTTATGTGTCTATGTCCAGAGGTGGAGACTTAAGTCACATGACTTGTCTCACTCAATCCACAGTTTTAAAGACTTAAGACTCTCCTGATGGACAATGATGAAAGACTAGACGCAACTTATACATCATGATGGAGATAGTTTCCTAAAGAGAAATTTTTATCCTCTGTTTTTAGAAACAATTTCTGTCCACACAGCCATCGTTTACCAAGTATCTGTCACCGTGACAACACAAACACAACCAAGACCTTGGACTTCAAACAGTGGACACCATGGATCATACTGTACTGTCCAATTTATGGATGCCATGGATAATCCTGTATGACCAGTGGACACTGGATAATACTGTCCATAATTGTTGTCCAACCTGTGGACATAGATAATACTGGACGTACCAGACTCAGAGGCTTTAAAGGGGAACCAGACAATATTTTTACCTTAATTAAACAGTTCCAGAGTAATTGTGATGGTTAAATGGTTTGTTATGGGTTGAATGGAAGCCCTCTGTCTTCCCAGTGGCACCTCTAGGGCCGAATATTCGAGTTGCAACTTCTAAGTATCGTCCCGGAGCCTAGATCTCGTGTCTCGCAAGAAACATCATAGTTTGCAGCATTACCACACAAACACACCTTCACCCAGGTACCGCTGGCTAACTGTAAACACAAGCCAGCCATGCCTTCATTTCACAGGTGTTTACAATGTGGCACAGATAAATTCTCTATAATCTATGTATTTCAGTGGAATTGTGCTCTTATTGGTGCTATTGGTTGTTACAGTGTTTATTCATTTATGAAATTATTTTATGTACGATGTGTGGATGCTTGTTGACTAGCACAGATGTTAGCATACTCACTAGTAAGCCTGGTTGTTTGTGTAATGTAGGTTTGTTTTGTTTACTAGCTGGTCCTTTGCCTCATTAGTGTTTTGTTTACTAGACACAGAGTTTTATCAGTTGATTCTAGTTTTTGTTTGATGTTTGTAGTTCATTATATGACTTATGTCTAATTGGTTTCATCTGAATAGAGACTGGCATAAGAATTAGCCTTGATGTTCGATCTTAGCTGGTGTTATATGATACTTGGCCCTTGAACAATAAATTTAAGCCCTGATATGATAGTGCGCTAATGCTAACTGGACAGTAGCAATTTCATATAAAGTTTTCATTATAAAACGCACAACAGCAGGAACAAGGGTTCCGGAGATGTTCTGGACAACACCGTCACTCATCCACCCGCTCATGAACTAACTAATGTTAGTGGCATGATGCTAATGGCTAACCTTAAAAGTGCGGTGCTAGCGGCTGCAGACAGAGCCTCACATTCCTGTCAACACGTTCACTCCTGGTCATCCAGATGTACGGGTCACAATGACACTGGTTGTGTGTGCAGAGTTCTGCAGGCTCTATCAGCAACCACTGGCACCAAGGTGCTAACGTTAGCCGCAGAGCTAAAGAGCACAGTGGAGTGAAAATAAATGTCTGAAACTTCAATGTCCAGCTGAAGTTTCCCCTTCCGCTCTGGTCCACACTCCAGTAGTGTGTTTGACCACTATTTTTTGCCTTCTCACTGACGGTTTCATTAAAAAACAACACATGGTTGGTGGATTTTATAACAGTAAATATATACTCCGAAACTGCTACAAAACCAGCGAAGAAGAACCAAACGGTAAAATCCTGTCTAGTTCCACTTTAAACTTTCATGAAGGTGTATTTCAGTTGTTAACGTGTTTCCTTAAGTGTTGGTTGTTGAAGTCTATTCTTAACATGACATGGATTTGTCCATTACACTGATCCTTTATGTCCATAATGCTTATCCTGTATCCATGGTGACCTCCATCTACTGCAGGTCATACAATCATTTATACAATTGGAATTGATGTTTCAGGTGCAGCTTCATTACACAAAGACATAATAGACATGAACAGAATGAGCTGAGATGACATCGTTTTTTTAGCCTGAAAAATCTGAACGCATGGATTCACACAAACTGGAGTTGAAAAAAATCTATACTTTGGATTGTTGAGGTTTTTTTCTTTTTTAAATATCTCAGTTTTTGTGAGTTAAAATGCTGTTTCATATGGATGAGAAACATTATCAAGATAGTGTGAACAGGACAATCAGAACTAGAAAAGCACTGGGAGAGCGCAGACCTCTGCTAAGGCAGATCAGTCCCCCCCCACCCCCAGTAGCAGTTTTTGCAAATATGTCACAGGAATGGTGTTTTGGTGTTTCAGCACCATGGACAGTGCATAATCCCAAACACATAAAACGCACATTCACATTTTTTTGAATTTGAAGGCTTCATGTAAAAAAAAAAAAAAAAAAAGCTTAATGTAGTTTAATGTCCAAAAAGAGCATCAATCATCACCAAATTATGCGTGGACATATCTCATGCTGGGATAGGCTCCAGCGCTAGAGCAACCGTCTGGAGGATAAAGCGGTTCAGAAACTGAATCAATGAATGAATTAATTAAAATTACTCTAATATTAAAGTATGTTACGTTTTTATGCAGAGGTAAAAGTAGACATGACTACAGACGTCCACACAAACTTTGGTGACGATTGATCACTGTTCTGGGGCATTAAAGCTATACCTACTGATCTGGCATGTCTCACAGCACTTAGTAAAAATTTGACCATGAACAAACCCGCGTCCCTCCGAAGCCCCGCACGCTTCCCCCTGCCTGGGCTCTGATGCTCCCCTCCTCTCACCTGATGCATGCTGTGGAGGTGGAGGTCTGGTCTGCTTTGGCGTGTCTGCAGACCCCTCCCTCATCAATCAGATACATCATCCACCTGCTGTACAGCAGCGGCTCCTATATGTTTCATAGTCCATACATTTATCATCCTACATAATCCTACACTGAGTGACACCAAGTACGTGTACACGGAGTCCCATGGTTGTAAAAACTCGGTCTGCACGTCAAGTCCACCCGACTCCCAGACTTTTATCTCCATCTTTCATTCACCGGACTCTGACTGCTGCAGTCGGGTTTATGTGTTTGTTCCCCTTGGTTGTTGTTTATGTTAATAAATAATATTTTTTCCCTTCAACACGTGAGTTTGAGTCCCCTCCACTCACATCCATAGACAGTAGACTGCGGTCAGTGACAGAAGGAGCAGCGAGTGAAATGTCAGATTCAGATGCATCGTTATTGGACATGGGACTGGGTTACGGATGACTGACAGGAGGCTCAGCCAATTATTTCATTCAGAAAATGACTGGTCAGACTTTTAATTAAACCTTTTTGAGTTTCAAAACCTGATGGATTTCGTTTACATTTTAGTTTGACACATGTTTATTAGGAGCATTTAAAGATTACAAAAGAAAAGTGTCAAAATGCCACATCATACAGTATAGCTTTAAACTACGTTAAGCTTTTTTTATGTGAAGCGCTTAAGAATGTCCCTCTTCTTCCACTGCCGTCGGACCAAAACAGGGGCAACAACCGCTGGATCTTTCTCTTCTTCATCTTACAACTGTAGAAGTTTCAATTTTGTGGGTATTACTACCATCTTGAATGCGATGATCATGACACGAGACTTTTAGTACATGGCCACTGTTTATATACCGATCTAAATATTCTGAAAGATCTTCCTACCACAGATGGAGAGTGACCTGAGTTTCATGTAGAACTGACGTACATTCACCTTACAACAAAATAATTTGTGAAGTGTCGTACGTCTGACATAGGGAGGCCCCGAGGCAGCTTTACGAAGACCGTGACAACTGTATGGTGTTCATACGACATAAAATCATGTTGTTTTGTCATGGAGGCCTCAAGTTGCTCTTGCATTTTGAACAGCAGCCATACTCCACAACTCTTACGAACTGGGAGAAGGCATCGTTTGTAAGAAGTTTGTAACTGAGCCTTAACTTTTTACTTGTACATGTGTGACTTTCTTCCATGTCGGCCAATCTCCATTTATAACCATCAACAGCAAGAAACAAACTCAGTACAGATAAAATAAAAGCTTATAAAAGAAAACGGTGTCCTTGTTTTGAAACCAATATTACTAATGTTTGTTTTATGCAAGGTACAATATTTATTGAGGCTCAAAATTTAGACAAGTTTAAGTAAAAACACAATGAATATCCAACAGTCTTCATTTACCAATATACTGTATGTGTGCTAATCAGTTGATAGGGTGGTACCTTGGAGCAAATGGAGGTGTTTTTACAGATTACAATAACGCTGTATTGTGAAAACAGATCTCAAATGTCTTTTCTATCAACTTCTTCTTTTAACTGTTATCAAAAAGTATAGAAATAAAGAATTTAAACTCTGGTGTGTGTAGCTCTGCTGTTAAACAGTAGTGTTGCAGTGGACCAAAAAAAAAAAATAAAGTTTTACTTCTGAAGACAAAGACAAAGTGATTAAATGGAAAAGATGAAAGTGTGCAGGGTTCTGAACCACTTTCAGCCCACAGCTGGTGAGAAAGTAGCTGAGCTGTAATAGAACAAACAATTAGCTTTCACTTCTTGTCAATGACAGTTCTATGCAGTTATTACAGAACACTGATATTTTGCTTTATTATCTTTCACTGGTGCAATACCAGAGAGTGACATGCCGGGTTCCAAACCTTGACAGTCGTTAAATAGGAACCAAATGGGATGAGACCTAATGACTTCATGACCTTCTGGTAATAACTACAGTATTTATAACTAGAGGCTGTTACTTAATGGATAAAGATGAGATATGGATAGCGTATAGGGATAAGCTTATTTTGTGCTCTTCATGGTCAACTCAATCCAAAAGTTACTCAGTAGGAAGACGAACAGACAATAGAGACAGAGGGATACAACTGCGATGTAGGGATCATTGGTAACTGTTTAAGGGAGTGCTAGCGTCGCCATTCTCCAATCCCATTACTTTTCCCAATAAAGTTTTGGCAGTCGACTGATTACCTCTGGAAAGTGAGAGACAGGAAGAATTTTAATAGAAATAGGATTTTTTTTT
This sequence comes from Ostorhinchus cyanosoma, assembly GCA_029814465.1. Lineage (NCBI taxonomy): Eukaryota > Metazoa > Chordata > Actinopteri > Kurtiformes > Apogonidae > Ostorhinchus > Ostorhinchus cyanosoma. The sequence continues at coordinate 4,210,250 of JAPTYQ010000015.1, read as the reverse complement.
TCTTCTTCTCTGCTCTCCTTTCCCTTCCCTTCCCCCTTGGCTGTCTGGTCAGGTGATGCTTCCAGGTAATGCACTGTAATGGAGTACATGTGTGGCCTAATGCTCAGAGGGTCGTGGCTGAAACAGAATACCTGTCGTATTGCCTGATTGAAACTGATGGGCTGAGGTAACAGGGGCCACAGCGAACGTCCACCCAACATGGTCCTTCCTGTCTCATCAAACACACACATCTACCTCACAGTCCATTATTCAATTTGGCCTTTCTAATGACCAGTGAATTAGGCTGCCAGGAGCCATTTGCCTTCTGAGCCCTGCTGCAGGATGTACAGGCTTTCTTCATCTCTGCATATTAACATTCAGCCATTCACTGACCCAGACACCCAATGAGGCGCTTCAATCAATTTTGCACTCAACTTATTTGAATGGGCTTCAGTGTAGAGCAAGGTATCCGAGACATTCAACACTTACAATAAATGAGGTACATATCACTGGTTTTGTGGGTATTGTAGGTTCATTAATATGGGGGAAAAAAACACATATTCACTCTTATGACAGACGATCAAACACCAGCTAAACACAATGAACAGTGTACAGCAACCATGGTCATCAATACACTGGCTTTTTGGAAATAGAAGTATTATCATATTTGAATAAAAGGGTGAAGATTGAGAAGTTTGTAAGGTTATGGGTGAAAATGACTATGCTATCATTTATGCTAATTTAATGACAGGGTATGATGGTACAGGATAAAACACTTGTGTAGCGAACGCCTCTAAAGGTCTTGTCGGTGTTACTTGTTAACCGCAACTACAGTGAAGGTGTGCGAGAAAAAGGTATTTATTCTGGAAACAGAAGCTCTGAAAGTCTTTGGGAGAGGCTAACAATCAGGACTGTCAGTAAAATCTGTCCAAAAATAATTAAAAAGTCAATATATTCCTGAACTACAACAGATACAGATCTTTTTTTCCCTTTCATACATTTTTCTTTACTGACTATGTAATGTGTCCAAGTCTTTCCATGAGGTACTTGATTGCCCTTTCCATGTTGGCCTTGTTAGAGTCTGGCTGGTACTAGTCCCTGTAGACAGTAAGCTGTCATCAACAACACCAGCTGCTACACTGCACTGATTCCGACTGTCCAGGTGCTGCTGCAAACCACTGAACATCCACCAAACTCCCAAAAGATAACATCAACTAAATTCACATACAGCTTAACATTTAAAAACAGCAAATAAAACACACAACTCAAGGCATTTACGTTCTTCGGGTTGCAGTATGGTCATTAAAATAATACAAAAGGTGTTGATGCATTGCTAAAAACTGCACCAAGCAAGCCATACTGCTCACTTCAAAGCCATGAAACACCATCATTGAAAACAGTAATAGAACTAATTAACAGTAATAACACCGAGGCTGTTGGTCGGTTACCATCTATCTGTTGATAACAGGAGCAAAAGAAAGTCCTAGAGGCTCAGAGGAGGCACCGCTGCATCAATTTGTTAGTGTTTCAGTTAGTTTGGATCTGACCTAATGTGTTAAAAACACCAAAGTCACACTTTAACACAAATAACTTATCAAATGGAGGCAGTGTTTGGCCAGGAACTCTATAAGTTAAAATGACTGATGCTGTGGAGAGAATCCTATAGTATCCTATGGAGACCCTTCAGGACTTCAATTCCCAGTTGGAAAAGGCTGAAAATGACCTGATCAGAGTTTAGGCAGTTTCTCAAACCAACACCACAAATTTCTGATAAAAATGTTACCCTTCTCTGTCGACTGTGTGAAGGGTTGTTTTTAATCTTAATTTCACAAATAATACATTTAAATGTCTTTGTAAAAAAAAAAAAAAGCGTATACAGCATGAAGTTCTAATTTGTACCTAAATGTTTCCTTATAAATGACAGAAAAGAGTGAGGGGTTCGAATTGAGAACTCAGTGGAAAATATCTAAACAGAAGGCAGCAGCAGAAAGCCCAGTGTCCAGGCTAATGTTCATGGAATGTTGTGTGTTACATCAAGAAACTATAACATACAACACTGTCCAGTCATTCTTTAGATTCCTTAGGTCCAGTGTAAGGTTTAATAATAATAAAACTCTTCTACTTTTGCTTTCTTCCATCTTTTCAAGGTTGTTGGGTGGCTGCCTCTCCTTTTTTCACTGGGAGCTGTAAAATCTATTTGACAGCTCTGATTTATGACACAGCATCAGCGCTAGGCGCCTGTGGGGATCTGAGTATATGTGGAGTGTGTTTGGGAGTTTGGGGATGTGGGCACTAAGGACCACCACCGCTGTGCTCAATGTTCAGGTACGCAGCAGGGCCGTACCTATGCAACTTCACAAATCTTACATGTGCAAAGAGAAACAGCTTTCATAAAAAATGGAAACAAATTTTCTAAAAGGACCGCTACATAAAAATGTCCAAGATGTTAGTTTCCTGATCAACTCACCCTGTGAAAACAGAAGTTATTTTGCATTAGTCATCATTTTACCCAAGGAGTTCAATTAAAAAAGTGATGAATAATCTGTTGATTGCCACTGACACTGAAAAATTTGATTTAAGAGCTGCAATTGAAACTGTGAACCATAGTATTTTATTGGATTGTTTTAAATATTATGTTGCAATCTCAGTTTGGTTTTGAAATGCTTTAGTTACACTTGAAAAACGGATATTTTAGTTTGGGCGCTGGGAGCACATGGTCCTCCTCTGTACTGGTAACCTGCGGAATACCTCAGAGATCTGTCCTTGACCCAATGTATATACAACACCACTAGGGCATATCATCTGCAGGCTTGTTATGAGCATGATGAGTCTTTTACTGATAAAATACTAACTAATGATTACAATCAGGTGATTATGGAATCATTGTGAATATCATTAAGTTCTCTCAAAGTCCTCAAATTAAGGTAGCTTTCTAACTGTACTTTTGTTTTATCTATTAATTCCTTAAAACTTTTCTGTTTCTCCTTTAAAAATTGTTTTCATCGTCATCTACCACAGGGGTTCCCAAACGGGGGGGCAGTATTGTTGCACCTGCACTTTGAAGGAAGGATATCAATATTGTGTGTTTCAAGGTGCATAGGAAGTGCTTTTACTTTGAAAGAGCAAGGGTTTGATTAATATGGCATGAACAACAGCTTAACAGCGACAAACAGGTAAGGCATTGTTCAGCCTACAGGTTTGATTAATGGCGTCACATTAATAAAAATAAACATAACAAGGCCAATAAACGTTGCAAAAGAGACACATTAACCTAAAGAAACTTTACCCCCCCCCCCCCCCCCAAAAAAAAAATGTTAAGTACTCACAATGCAATGCAGCAAATATCATTGTGTGACTCTTGTGCGTATGTTTTTTTTTGGGGGGGGGTGTTTCAGTCACTTCAGGGACAGTGGGGGTCACCTGTTTCTGGCACCATTATTTTGGGGGTTGCGAGTTTAAAAGTCACCATCTACCATTTGATTTTGTTTTGCAAAGCACTTCATACATTTGTTTGTGTGCCTGCACAGCACCTTTATTCTTTGCATTTCAAGGTGTTTTTGACTGTCTTTCCCCTCTGCCTTTTTCTTTCTATAAAACCTCTACCATCCATCCTTCTGTCCTCCTCCTCTCCTCGCCTGGATACCTCAAGTGCTCACCGCTAATGCCGTTTGTCACATTCAAGGCCAGGTTAGAAACAGGATTCACTCCCCAAAAAGAGGGATGTTTGCGTAATGCTTAAACCTGTTTGTGTCTGAGGGGTCATAGTGATCTGAAAATAAATGTCCTGAAGGGTGTGAATGCACCCATGAACATTTACGCGAGCCTGCACCAATGACATTGCCATCGAGAAGTTAAATTTCACACCTCATGTGTTTGCTATTGTCAGGGATGCTGATGGACAGTGGGTGGGGGGGAGTGTTCTCCGAGTGAAAAAGGGGCATGACAGCTGACAAAGGAAGGGAGAAAACACTTATACACTCTAAGAAAATGACCAGTGGAGGTGGGAGGTGAGGAAATGTTGGCTGACAGACGTTCAGGAGCAGACGACCCGTCGGGATGATATGAAAAGAGTTTAGAATTTTGAAAGTAAACTTTGACCACAGCACATACGACAGGGGAAATCCAGCTATGGGTAAAACGTTTCAACCCCCATTTCCATTTGAGCCACGCTGACAATGAGTAAAAGCAATCTACCAAACTTTGTCTGGTTTTGTATTGATGAAGGCAGCTGACATAAATCTCTGTGTATCTCTAGTGCTCTGGAGTGTCTTCTTCCTCAGCAAAACACAACTCAGCGCTAGACTCACTACAAGGTCCTCTCCCTCTGCCAGGCCTTTACAGTCATTAGCGCCGCGCTAATCAAGGCAATTACACTGAGAGAGGCAGACACAACTCATTTCTTATTATGACAGTGTCGTTGAGTTTGTGGTGCTGAAAATGAGACTTCAGCTCATAATCAACAGCTTTATCTTGGCGTTAGGTAAATGAATGTTACTGTTTTCATTGTCTCTGTCGCCATATGTTTTGACAGTCAGTCTGTGCTCGAAGAGGCAGTAAATCTATACTTTTTATGTCAAGCTTGGAGAATTCTCAAGGGGGAAGAAATGCAGAATGAGGGCAATTAACATCCACTTCATCAGAACCAGACTTTGGCGCTGCAGACCAAACAGGCTGATCTGACCAAAACACACGGTTTAGTTCAACATCACAACGAATCAATACGAACACTGAAAAAAAACTTTATTTAGATGGTTTGGACATCTAGAACAATTACAGGAAGTGAAGCAAGGCTATTGTACAGCTACAGGAAATGAAAGAAGAAAAACTAATTCAATTTGAAACTGACCAGTAGATCGACACAATAAAATAGAATACAATAAATAATGAATTAAGTAATAACGTATCGCAGTTAAAACTACAGGAAAAACAATAGTAAGATCCCTAAGAATCAAAGAAAGTAGCATAAATACAACAAGGGGGACAGAGATTAAGATAAGTAAGGGAGAGGAGGGAGGAAGATGGAGGCCAAACGAGACCGAATGTGAAAACAGAGTGATGTCGCAGGCGTTTTGGGATGCATTGTGACTGTCGATGGCTGCAAGTGGCAAGCGGTGCAGATCCCTCTCTCCCCCTCCATCCCACTCTAACACCCC
>JAPTYQ010000015.1:4136806-4150818 GCA_029814465.1 Ostorhinchus cyanosoma | reverse complement strand
AATATGACAATTTTATATCAGGTATGGTGTCATATTGATGTGGAATTGACATCAGATGCCCACTGGGAAATATCAAGTATCTCTACAAATGGACTGAAACCAACTCACTCACCTACCAACCTGTGCTGGTGACATTAATGCTACAAACCCATAAGTTAGTGCAACACTGTCTGTAAAGCACCATAAACTGCAATGATAAACAGGACATTTAGAATGACCTGACTCACCCCCCCCCAGCAGCTTTTTATTAAACCATGAAAAACACACGCAGTCCTGAATTCTACTTCCCTGCTTTTGGGCAAAAGGTCAAACATTTCTCATTTCTTTGTTGACCTACTTTAATGCAGTAAAACCTCTGCCTTGTACTGTGTTCTGTGTACTTGTGTACTGACTGATGAAATATGGCTGACTTATTCAGGCTCTATTCAGACCTGGCATTAACAGTCATTTTTTTTCATGAATGGATTGTAAGCTGGCAGTTTTAAGTACGTCAGCTTTCACCTATCATTAGAATCAGCTCCAGTGACCAGCCCTGATCACATCCCATTAACCCATATTTCCTGTAGGTTCTGTGGATTCAAGCTGAACATCACGCTGGTTTAAGAATTTTTGGGGGGAAATACACTGCAAAACAAAGGCCAGAATGATGAATGAAAGAATGCTGCCTTTTCATCTTTACTGGGTAGTTTATATGACCTCATTCCCTGTTTTCTATCTAAACTATATATTGATTTATCAGTGCAGACTACCTGTTATACGAGGCATGGAACATCACAGACTATTAGGTACATTTGAATTTACCTGGAAAAGCTGTTTCTAGCTCCCATTCAATACATGATCTTCCTGTTGAAAAATGCTGAATCCTAAAACGAGCATAAAAAGTTGTTTTGTTTTTTTTAAAGGATGGAATGGAAAATAGAAACATGGCTAATGTATCAACTGGTTAAGAGAAGTGTGAACTGTCATTTGTTCACGAGGAGAAAAAGTGAGGATGAGCTGTGACAGTAGTAACCATATAAAGTACTCATGATACATCTCCGTGAGCTGGATATTATCAGATGTTTTTACTACAAAATCAAGGCCTTGATACACAAATAAGTACGTACTTTTGCTCACACAGTAGGAACTCCCCAGGATCAAAACACTGCATGAATGTGACAACGTACCACAGAGAATGTGTTCCCATAATCAAACCCTGTTCTACTGGAAGCACAACAAAGACAAAGACAACTCATTAGACACATCATTACTGCTATCTGCTTTTTGTATTCTGTCTGTCATTCAGCATCGGGTAAAGGGTCATGTAATAGCCATAGGATATAATACTGCCCCTGGATACAGTCAGACCATGCAGCAGCTGTTTAAAGCCACCTTGCTAATGCTGCACTAAATATTCATTACATTAATGGATGTGAAGTGGAAGAGCGCCATAGGTGAAAACAACAGTCTCACAACTGCTATATGAAAATACTGCAATGAAATTAATGGGAATTACCAGCTCTCTGAACACAAAGGGCCGTTTGCAGTTTGATCTTGGGCATACATTGGCCAGTGAAGAGATGATACTGATCACAGACCAGTTTAATGTGGACATGCAGAGACACAAAGGAAAGAACTGCTTCTTTATGTTGGTTTATTTCTGCCTTAGGGTAGATTGAAAAAAAACAAACATTTTAAATGGACACAACTTGTGCAATTATATTTTAAAAGTGCCAAACATCATACTCTACTCACAATAAGTTAAGGATATTGTTATTTACAAAAGTGCTTTTCCTATTTGGTCTGAATTTTAATGAAATAAGTAATAGTTCCCTTTGATATTACTATTAATGAATGAGAAGAAACACCATTTGCATTAGTTCAATATTTATTACCCCAACAATTTAGACAATAATGAAGACAGCCCCAAAGAACCAAAACTGATAAAGTCAGTAGTGGGTGTTTCCACTATTTGCCTCAATGACATCTTGACAGTGATGTCTCATGCTCCTCACTAGCCTCATGATGTTGTTCTGAGGCAATGCGTTCCACTCCTCCACAAGTGCTGCACACAGTTCTGCCAGGTCAGGTGGGGGTGGGGGTGGGGTCTGAGCATCCAGTCGTTACTTCAGCTGGTCCCAGACCTGCTCTATGGGGTTCAGGTCAGGGGACATTGCTGGCCATACCATATGAGGCACTCTGACTTCCTGAAGTCGAGCTGTGACAGTTCTGGCATGATGTGGTGGATCATGATCATCCATGAACAGAAAGTTGGGGGTGTGTTGGCAGAATTAGGGGATGATGATGGGTTCTATGATGTCTCTGAGGTAAGAATGTGCAGTGACTGAACCATCTCCAATCACCAAATCTGTTTTCCGCTGAGTGGTGATGCCTGCCCCTCCTCCCCCAAAGCGAACCCTGGGGACCATGTTGACCTCAGCATATGGATCACCTTGCCTTCTCCAGGAACGCTGACTACCATTATTTCTGTACAAGGTGACCTGACACTCATCACTGAACAGTAGACCACTGCTGCATTGTCCAGGTCACATGGTCTGGTGCCCACTGCAAATGGTCACGGCAGTGTCTTGGTGTCAGTGGAGTCACCTGCAACGGTCGTCTGGCATTCAAGCCAAAGCGGTGAAGTTGGATGTGAACGGTTTATCTGGAAACCCTAGTACCCCCTCACTTCTCGTAAACAGGCCTGCAGCTGTGTGGCAGTTGTATAAGGGTGTCTGAGTGCAGAGGTCCTCAGGTACTGGTCATCAATGTGGTCCATCACTCATGGGCCTCCACTCTCAGGTCTGTCACAAACACTGGTAGTAGTTCTGTCTTGCTGCAAGTCTGCTGACAACACTTTAAGACACACCAAGTTCACGAGCAACATCTGACTGCCTGTACCGGCCTGAAGGCGCGCTATGGCCACGTGGCGCTGCTCGTCCGTTAAGTGACGTCCTGTGTTCATGGCTGCTTGAATGATGAACTGGGAATGACTTACTGAAAATATCAGCTTTTTATGTTGAAATTGATGCCACATTGAAAAGGGTTGTCTTTTTGTATTTTTTGGTATTGGCCCCAATATTTAAAGTGCACTGTTCACAGTGAGACCTTTATGTGGAAAACACCAAATGTGGTGTGTCTATCACCCTAATACAATTGCCTCCCTATCCCAAAAATCACTGAAGTGAAACAAACACCTTATGTATGAAATCCACTGAGGACCTCATAATATCCCTAACCTATTGTGAGTAGTCTATGTGTAAATGTATAATCATATGTGTATAATTCAAAGGGGATTAAAAATGATTTGTCTTGTCACTGAATTTCATATACAGTACAGTGGTTTTCCTGAATTAAGGTCCCATGGGACATAAGTGGGCTGTTTTACTTATTAGATAGATCAAATAACAACAGAGACAAGGTGGGTTTAACAAACCTGCAGCAAAACAGGTCAAAACATTGTTGGAGTTTCACCCTTACAGACTGAGACTGAACATTAAACCTAAACTCTCAGTGGGACTGGTTTTTGAGCCATTATTTCTCTTCAAAGTAGAAAACTAAGACCACATTCAGAGCTTTATTAACATATGAAACCTCTTCCACTCATATGTGGACAAGGTCTAAACACTAGGGACACATTTCTGTCCAGTCAGCCTGGATGCTTTGGGAGGTGCAGATATGTCTCCTTCAGTACTTTTTTCTCTAAGTAAACACAATATCCACAGTTATATAATCCAGTAGAAACTCAAACATGTTCATAGGTTTTGAGCTTTTCAGAGTTCAATCATCACTATAGTTCATGTCAAGAACCAACAGACAAACAAATGGTCACAGTTGTATGAGGTCAGGAGTAGGGCTGTCACGATACCAAAAACTCAGGAATTGATACAGATACCACTAAAAGAACATGATTTTCGATTCCAAATCAATACCACAGAAGAAAAAAAATCATTAGAACCCATAGACTTAAACAAGGAATACTTTAAGTATTTGCATATAAATGAACATTGTCATTGCCTCTAACTCTCATCTGTTGCACTGTCAGTCACAGTTTCCTACTTTGAATGTGACACTTGTGTGGTATCATGTGGGATGGTTCTACATACATGTAACTGGTCTTTGCATTTCCTCATATATTCCACTGTAACCTGCGCTGGTTAAAATCAAAGCGCCCCACCACTGTAGGTCCAGGTCCATTTGGGACACCTTCTGGGTCCAGACCCAGACCGCAGTCCGCCTATTAGTGACCGCTGGTATATTTTCTTGTTGACTACATTTTGCATCGGCGGTGTTCCAAACAGGCCAGGCTGTAAAAACTGACCTGTGCCAATGTCGAGCCCTGATGATATCACATGTCAAATGTTTAATGCTGAAAAATGAAACTCACCTTGAATTCTTTAAATAGATCTGGATGCCTGTTTCAAAGGTGCTTTGCTAGGTTCCTGGTATTCCCCCCTTCATTTGAATTCCATGGTGGCAGCATTTACAGTGACTTATGCGTGTCAATAACCACGTCGTGGTCGCTACCTGAAATACTTCCACAGTCAGGAGGACTGAGCTACAAACTAACTTGCACATCTATCAAACTTAGACCCGACTGATGTGGAAGGCTTAACAATATTGATTTTTAAGGTATACTGACTAATTATGGCTGATTTGGGGCAGAAATCAGTCCACCTTAAAAGCTGCTGCTTGGTCACCTTAAAGCAGCCCCAGTCTGCCCAAATTGTACTGAACGTGTACTCTGTTTTTAGGGTACATTAAAGTTTCTTTATGTGTATACAGGGAAGTTAGATGTGATGTTTTGTGTTCTGTATTCTGTTGTGTTCTGATCTTGTGTTCCAATATCATACAACAGACATTAATGTAAGGTCTGAAGAGGACCTAATATTGACTTAATATTGGAAATATCCTGCCACTATTAGACTCAAGTTCTGCTAATACCAACAAAAACGTCCCATTGGAGTTGATTAATACTACACTGGACTGACGGTTAAAATTCAACCTCTAAAAGTCAGACATAAATATCTCTGTTGATATTACTACATCATTGTCTTGATGACTTTTCTGTCTTTTGAGCTACAAGTGACTGACAGTTCATACTTAGACATATGAAGAAACTGTTTTTTGTATTCTTCATAAAGACTGCAGTAAAGTTATGAACAGAAACCTTAAACGGACACTGTATGCGTGCACACTTTGGTCTATGCTCTATTAAACTGTGGAACACAATTGTTGTTGCATTAGGTCTGACTGCTGTTTTTAACTAATCTTTGAGTGCGGAATCCAAAACCGATCTCAGTTTTTCTCCATCACGTCCAGTTTTTGAACAATAGGATCCCTGTTTCTTAAAAAATATGAAAAACACTGTACTTAACAGATATGTGCTTGTTTTATTAAAAAAAATTTCAAATATTGACATACAATGAAATATGAAAGAAACTGGCATGACTGCAATGTTTATTTCACACTATTATGTTTTTACAAAGGTCTAATGTAATTCCAGTAGTATTAGTCCTGGTCTTTTGGAGCTGCACACACCTCTCACTGCACTGCCTCAGTTGTGACTGAACAAACAAGTGTCCATGTAGCTGTAGATGAGTCCAATCATAATCAGCTGGAACGTCTTACTGCAGCTAATCAGTGGAATATTGCTTATCTGGAGGGTAAGCTGTGAAGAATAAACTTGACGTGCTAGAAAAAAACTGACACCAATTTGGGAATCAGCATGCCAATTTTAGTTTTAACCAGCATAAAAATCTAACACAACAGAAATTTTTTTGCAAATTGTTCCCCAGTGTTATTAACCAGTGCATCTCACTGGCCTTAAACACGGCTGTAAAGTAGAAGAAACTCAACTACACTTCCATCCATTCCTACACAACAAATACACAACAAGGGAAAGACCCATCATAGTTCATTCCCCTGTGCCTAACTTGGATCAGTGAGTTGGATCAGGCTTATATGAAAGTTACGCCATTGTTTATGAACAACCTTGTACTGCACATGAACCTGGTAATATGCCCCTCATCCAACTACCAGCCGCTGGATTAACACCAGGTATGAAACAGTCATGCCATCAGTTCACTCCAACTGAGCCTTAATGTCACACCAGTGTTTCATAAGACCTAAAAACAGCTTTGTGATAAAACAACTACATATCGATGTCAACTTTAAATACTAGCACTAACACTTATACTGACACTGTTAGTGTCAGTGTCCGTACCTGGATTTCCATTACCCTCCAAAATGCACAAAATATAAATTACACAATAGAAAACCGGTAATGGAAACAGAAATATCACAAAAACTGTCAAGGATTGCAAAGAAGTTTTTACGTTCTCATGAGGTGGTTTTTGAGATGTTTCAAGATAGAAGTATAGCACAAAAGTGTGATGGAAACCCATTTTGTGCATTTTCACACATCTGTGCACAGTGGTTTTGATCACACCAAATATCTCACAGAGAGAGAGAGAGAGCAAGAGAGAGGGAGACAGAGAGACAAAGAGAGAGAGAGAGAGAGAGAGAGAGACAGAGAGACAAAGAGAGAGAGAGAGAGAGAGAGAAAGCAAGAGAGAGAAAGAAAGAGAAGAGACCTTTCGCCACCAACGCAAAATCAATTACAAAACCAAAATCCCACGGTTCACAGGGGCGGATTGTCCTGTGGAGGGCGAACCAAATGGTTTGCGGTTTTCCAGAGAACCGTTGCATCCCTAATTTGTACAGGCCAATACCCACTGGCTTTTGTGTAGGAACTGCTTCCCGAGGGCTTGACAAGTCTGGTGCCATGACAGGTTCAATAACATCACACAGTTCATTAAGCGTTGCCTGGGTCATTCGGAAATTCGGGATCCACAACACTTTGGTGAATTTCTGATGTACAATTCTTTCCCAGAAATCCATAATGTGTGGCCACTGCTCTAAATATGGACTTTGCACTGGGATGATTATACGTTCCCTTCTTCTTTTGTTCAAGACAGTCACTGCAATAGCAGTAGATGCAACCAACACTACAGTGCCAACACCGTGGAGATTTTGCATGAAACTCTGTGTGTCCATCTTCATTAAATGAGTGTCTTGCTAGAACTATACCATATTTCACGAGAATTACGAAATGCTGAAAGACGGAACTTTACTAGAATCACACATCAGAAGCCAAACACTCTTCAATGAAAACACCTACAAGTAGCACTTTGTTGAAATTGTAGAAATGTTGCTTTAATTTTATGGAAAACTCTGATGGAAACCCAGCTATTTTACTTTTAAGGAATGTTTTAAACTCACTGTTTGGCTGCGACGTGGAGTTGAAGTGGTTCTATTGTCCAGTCCTTTGTAGTCCTTCTCAACACACCACACACTGTGCCTGCAGGGGGAAAAATAGCCGATTACACTCGTACTCTGGATTATATGCTGAATTTGACAGAACAAACAGAAGCTTTTTAGACATGTCCCTCAATATAATGTGGTTGTGTGTCTGTGAAACATACAAAATGTTCCTTAAACTTGAACTGTTGACTGTGATGTTGTTGTTGGGTTTGGTTGAATGTGGACATGTGGGCTTTTTCTAGAGACAAAAGTGACCATATTTGAACAAGACGTGGGGAAGCATGAGGTGTGATGGGTGAGGTAATGCTAGAGTTTACTTAACACAGTGAAACCATAAACATCATGACACATTTGTGCAACAGGATATTTGATGGTCTTAATTGTTCCATTATTTAATAAATGACAGTATTTCTAGAGAGGCTCCATTAGTCTCTAGTGGCTGTTGGCAGTATTACACTCAAATGTCCTTCCATCAAGGATGTCTTTCCTCCTCATTGTCACTTTGAGTTTGTTCTTGGGGGTTTTGTTGGATTCCAGTCGTCTCTGTACCGCATCATTCATTCGTGAAGCACCTTGAGGCAATTGTGGATTATAATTGGTGGTATACAAATACAAGTGAAATGAATGGAAAACTGAATTAATATCTCTGTTGTATCCTGAAGCAGGAAGTGCTGTTCAGGTCACATGATTCTACTTTACAGTGGATGATTTCACAGTAGTTTGATAATTGCTATTGAGCAGAGATTCAGGACCAAAGAACCACCTTATAGTTCAATCTGATGGCAAATTATTTTTACAGATGAATGTAGCTTGATGTTTTTTTGTTTCACTTTTGCCCTTTTTTGTGGATATTTGCATGATTTAGGTATCTGGAGCCTGAAGTTACATTTTGGAACAAAAGGTTGTAATATTAAAACATCAAATATTAACATTACGTATGTTTAATTAGTTACGTAAAGGCAAACCCGGTGTTGTGCTTTGCATTTAACTAGTTATTTCCAGTTAAGTCGATGCTGTCAAGTCAGTAAATTAGAAGCTGCTTTTATCTGTTAGCTGAGCTAAAATAAGGCCTGACCAGTGTCATGTTCAGACTATAGAAATTCTTAAAAGGAGATGACATCTGACTTTTTACAGAAGGAGTCTGAGAATCCACCTGAAGCAATGAGAAAATGAAGAAAAAAAAACAGACCAAGAGTATCTAACGGCAGTTAGCTGGTTGTCTGAGATTAATGTGGCGTAAGGAGAAACTACTGGCGAGTAACCTTTGACCCTGCAACAGCAGCTCAACTCTGACCAGCACCAACCACAAACAACAATACAGCATTGACAGAAGGGCAAGAACGAGCTGAAACATCTACAGAAAGGAAAACTTGCTTCAAAGCATGTGATTCTTTAAGGTAAGGCTTTAGCTCATGTTAAACAGAGCGGTTCAGTGTCAGTATTTGTGCATCTCCATCATCATCATCATCATCATCATCATATATTCCAAGACAACAACTTCACCAGGAGTCACCGTCCAATTCCATGTTTTTCATTCAGCACATGGTTGTGTTTGATACATATATTCTGTCACTCTAAAACACATTGGTAGGTTTTAATATTTTTAAATAATTTTAATATATTTAAAAAACTCATAAAAAAATTCAAGAACCTACATTTCTCAAAACTATGAAGACATTGACATAGAGACAGAGACATTGTCCCAAAGAAGCTAAATAAAGAATTTTAAACAAATTCGAACAAAACGATGAAAATTGACGAAGACTATGCCGGACACAGCGCCGTCACTATAGCTCATGGCCGGTGAGCTAAAAATGAGATTAAAAATGACCAGAGCAGGAAGAAATAACAGCTTTGACATTGTTAGCACGAAACTCCTTTCTGTCCTACCAGACAGAATAGTGAGTCAATGACAAAGAATAAGACAAGAAAGAGTACTAGCTTTAGAGTTAAAGTCAAGGATGTGTTCAAATACACTACAGAATATCCTCAGATTAGACTGGATGAAGATGAACAACTATCTTGCTAACACACTGGCGCAGTAAACACAACTAGTATCTCATTTTAACACATGATATTTCCATAACCTTGTGTTCATTATAATAACATTCCAAATGGTGTTGATTCTCTTCAAAGCCACCAGACTCCTTTGACAAAAGCAGTCATTTCACATCACGGGACACAAGACTTGTAATCAACCGCTGCCTCTATCTCTAAGTTTCTGTTAGTTTTGGATCTGAACTAATGTATTAAACCAGTTACAGGTCCAGGATGCCGTAGATCAGGAACCCTCGTGTTCTAAAAGGCCAAATTTATAGTTTTTGTCAAGGGAGTCTGGTGGTTTTGGCAAGATTTATTCCCCTCATTGGACAGCGTTTGCAGGCATGATAAAGCATACAACTTATACTTCAACTGACCATGACTTGCCTTGACCATGGACACAAGCACCACAGCTTTCTGGGAAAATGCCTCCCCCCTCTATTAAGAGTAGAAGTAACTTTTTTTGAGTCTTCATCTTACAAATTACATGGTCAGAGCAAGCTGCTGTACTGTACACAGGCTTACATTTAATTCTTAGATACTAAGGGTCAGCAGAAATATGCAATAAAAAATGCAGCAGGTATTTTCATTGCAGGCAAAGACATCCAGTATATGGCAAGAAATCGTTCTCATAAGCACATTACCACATCTTTTATTTACAACTTAAACCCCTGCAAAAAGATCAATAATACACATTCCTACGGTGGCCGACAGGTGCAAAAGTGCTTCATATACAGAAACGACTTGCATATTAAAAGACTATGCTGCATATAAGAAAACAAATGCTAGACGAAAACGCTACCAATAAATAAACATGCTGCAAAAACAGAAAAGCGATGCAAACACAGAATTGCACTGTAAAAAGAGTGCTACAAAAACTAAATACTGCATATCCACTCACACAACGGAAGTGTTCGAGGCCTCCAAGGGCAGCGCTGAGTTTTCACCCGAAAAGCAGACAACAGCGAGAAGAACAGTTTGGTTTCTTTTTTTATAAGTCTTTATTGAAGACAGAAGTGATTACAAAACATTATTAGTTTTAAACAAATATCAAGATGTCAAAAAGAAAGTTTTATTCTTGCATTTGTTTTAGTTTTTGCAGCACTCTTTTCTTACAGCGCATTTCTGTTTTTGCAGCACATTTGTGTATTTGCAGCATTTTCCTGTAGCATTTGTTTTCTTAAACGTCGCACATTCTTTTAATTTGTAAATCATTTCTGTATATGAAGCGCAATTTGACTGTAGGCCACCGTACATTTTAAACATGGAATACCACATTAAACACTGAGCTTTTGTGTTGCCTGTGTAAAACCCACATGTGAACAGTATAAGTCGGCCCTATTTTCCGTCTAATTTCAATTGTAAGTGCAAACATAACTGAACAGTATGAAGACACTGAGATCAGAGTGTCTGCAGTAATCCAGGTTATGCTGCATCCTGTTTATATACAGGACGAGGAAAGTTTCACATAATTCAGAAACCACTGTTATTCTTCATTACCACATGAAGTACAATTAATAACATTTTTTGAAAGGTTTGAGGTCATTTTGTTTGTACTGGAGAGGGAAATGTCTGAGGAATTTTGGAAAGCTGTATAATTAAAGCACCTAAAATGACATCCAACATAAAACAGAAACATGTGAATATGATTGTTGGGGCTGAAGCATAAAACCCGCCCTGTGTTTTTCATCATGACAGTCGTTTCAGTCTAGATGCTAAGATACAAAATGCACAACAGCTGCAAATCCTCATGAAAACAGCTCCTGATTCAGAGGTTTTTGCCCAGACTGCAGTCTTAGCAGTTCCACATGACGGTCCAACACTCTGGCATCTGTCAATCGTGATAAATTAAAGACAACAACGGGTAAGCAATTTCATGCTAATGGGTGGACAAAGCGCTTGAGCTGCTTCTTCCTAAATGAGCTTTAAAAGTTGTGAAACCTCAAGACAAAACACTTTTTTCGGCCCTGTTAACGGTTTCTTCAGATCATCCACACTATCAACACACTTAAATTATTCAGTTAAACATATTTTACAGGAAAAAAATGGACGTATCAAATAAAGGATAAGGTCAACCCTATTATAACAATGGGGCTGTGTGGGCACTTTCAGCCAAGGTTTGCCTTGGTCTTCCTTACCTTGATATATTGAAAATTTATTTTTAATCTGTCTTAATTTTTATTTCTTTTTACGAATAAAAGTGTGTCTGTCTGTAACAATTTATTGTACTGCTGTCCGTCTTGGCCAGGACACTCTTGGAAAAGAGATTTTTAATCTCAGTGAGTTTTTCCTGGTTAAATAAAAGTTAAATTTAAAAAAAAAAATGGCCCAACTCATTTTTTTAAGTTTTTGGGAGAACACAAAAACCTTTACCAAATACAGAGCAGATGATATTTAGGAATCATTTCAATCCAAAAGGCCTTCACAGTGGATGACTGTTGACATTCATAGAACACTGTGTGTCAATCATGTAACATTAAAGAATGAAGTGACTTAGGACAATTTTTCTAACATTGTAGTGTGACTCAGGGAACTTTAAACCCGGCTTAAACTGCCCTTTCATTCCATAGAGCAAACTCCAAACTGAAATTACCCTGAGTTAAATTAACCAAATGTCAGGTCAGTCCCATTGGTCAGGAGGCGGTCCCTTTCCCCACTTTCTCCAGCTCTTCTTTGCTGTTTTTTTTTATTGAACTTAACCCATTTCCATCATCCAGTTTTCACAACTTTTTGAAACCTGACCATTAACTGTCCTTTAATTCCATAAAGTAAACTCAAAATGTAAATAAGTCCAACCTAAACTGAACAAATGTCAGGTCACTCAGACACTCAGTGGGCGTGTCTCTGTCCTCACTTGTCCAGCCCTTCTTTGCTGGGTTTTTGTACCTATCCCAGTTCTATTCAGTCTATCCCCTAGTGGCCTAAGTCGCCCTCTTGACACAGGCCTTTGTCCTATAGGGAATAAAGAGCAGGATCCTTTTAGCTAAAGATTTACACGAGATGATTTAAGCCAAAACTTAATTTCTGTGAAAAAATTACTTAGGCAATTATTTTTATAGGGTGACGATATACACAAAACAGTTTTAAATTATATGTGTGGGATAGACCTAGTAACCAGTGTAAAATGTACATTAGTGCAAACCATAAGTCTGTATAATGTCAACTCTGGGTCGACCAATGGTGGAATACAAAGGCTGTTATAAACACTAAAGTTTAAATCAGGAAAAAGTCAAAAGCTGGTTCATTAGCCAATATTATTCCCTGGAAAAGCAAAGTGAACTGTTCATCTCTGAGTTAACCATGTCTCCCAAACATTACATCAATGTGCAAGTCAAAGATATGAGTATTGGTTTTGTCTGTACTTATAATTTCCAATATTTAGTTTACTTAGTCTGTTCCTCACTATTCACCCAGTGTCCCTTTTCACCACTCCCCTCAGGGAACGGTTTCAGTTGTAGCCACCTGAGGTCCAATGACAACAGGATCTGAGGTGACTCATCTGTGCTCTGTCCTGACCTATGACCCCAGACCTCCTCCCCCACCCTCCCCTGTCTGGATGGACCTCCTCACCCTCACCTGTCTAATCTGACTAGATGGCCCCCCTCATATGCCCCACCCTACTGCATCCTTACAGACTGGAACTACATCCACATATGGACGTCCATCAGTCCTGGTGCATCTACAGTCTGTCCGTCCATGGAAGTGGATCTCTCCTTCACTGTGGTTCTCCTCAGGTTCCTCCTTTCCCACTGGGTTTTTGGAGTTTTTCCTTGCCAAAAAGGAGGGTCCAAGGACGGGGGAATGCCCAGGATGTTAATTAATTTTGTTCATCTAGTGTTTATTTGACTGTTTGTTTCCATACCCAACTATGAATTACAATTTTAAATGAATTACTGAATTTTGTCCCCTCTGGGCTTTTTATTCAAGGGAATATTAACTCAGGTTGACACTATTAACTTGTCACAGTATGTGAAGGTAATGCACCTCTATGTCTGCAATGTACCTCACATGCTATAAAATATAAAAAAGAAGAGGAAGGATGGTTACGTAAAGCATAACATGCTGCACACTTTTAATACCCCTCGGCCCAATATAGTGTGATTCTGTTGAAAGTTACTGTCCTATGATTTAGACTAGATTGTGTAAAACAAGTTACATATATACTGTATTTATATTTAAAACTACTCAGGTATTATAAATGCACAAGGCCAGTGGACCTTGAAAAAGTACATCAAGGTCACCTATTTTCAATAGGCTTCTGCTCCATGCCAAGATGCATCTACAGTATAAATTTGCTGCAGATATCTCAATGCATTCTTCAGATAATACGATTATGTCGTTGAATGGACAGATAGACAGACAAGCAATAAAACAATTATAATATCCCTTCGGCCAGAAGTTGACCGAGGGGTAAAAATGGTGGTGGAACACGATGGACTGTGAATGGCAATGTTCTCCCTCTATAGATTTAACACTTTCATCCATGGTAAAGAAAAAAAAAACAACCCAGCATTTCTCATTTCCATGTCATTATACAGAAACAAAAACAGCCTAAATCTTACACACTGGAGAATGACTTGCAGTCTCTTTAGTAATATTTCAAGCAAATCTTTCTTTTCTTAAACCAAAACTAGAAAAATACTCCATAACCCTCCACCAAGGCAGAT
>JAPTYQ010000015.1:4122110-4136706 GCA_029814465.1 Ostorhinchus cyanosoma | reverse complement strand
TGTTCTGTCATCATGTGGATTCATGTACCGCTATATTTACTGTCAACTTCCGCATATACGACCTCACTTATTGATGATGTCAGTTTCCCATTGTGTCTGTAGAAACCCCTACCACTTGTGACTCCGTCCGAAGAGCACTTCAAAAACAAGTGGACTCCAAAACGAGTGCTAGGGGCCGTCCTTTGGGACGGGGCCTTACCCTCCCTCCCCTGTGTGTGAATCCTTTTCTCCCCTTCTTGGAGTGCACTCCCCTCCCTTTTCCCCAGGATGTGATTTCCCTGGCTCCTTCCTGGAGTACAACCCTTTTTATTAATTTCCGTGTCTTTTGTTTTCTGTTCACTCCTTTGAACTAACTGCATAAATACCATCTGAAAACTTAGATTCGGGGTCAGACTACTGTAACAGACTCCGTCTGCAACAGTACTCACCCCGTGCTCTGGAACACTAAATAAAACTACACTCAGTGCAACAAACTTTGTACAAGGACTGGAGATTTTCTTCAACAAAGACAGACAAACGCCAATGAAAACATAACCTCCTTGGCAGAGGAAAAAAAAATTTTTATTTTTTAAACTGGAGCTGATCAGTAATGATCAACTAACTGCAGAGTCAATGATGTATAAGAAAAATCATTTCATTAAAAGACAGGAGTCATTAACCACTAGGGTCACTGCAGGGTTTATTTATCTGTCACAGGTTATGTTAAGGTGTAATTTTCTGAAGTCATTCAAGCTACGCTTACACCCAAAAGTCTGCAAAAATGTGATTATTATTGACTCAGACTGTACTGAGCAATATTTGAGCAAATCACATATTATCCTGTCCTTAAATTAGGGGTTTAGAGATATATTTATGTCTGAGGTTAGGTTTCAGTTGTAATGAATGCCAAAAGTCTCTGTTACAAATGTCATTTAGAAGACGTCGTCCTTCTCACTGCTCAGTGATGTTTGAAGCCCTCACTCTCATTTTGCCCATTTCTGCATCCACTGTGTTCCATTTTCTGATATCTTCTGTAGTATAGTTCAGATGTTAGACACCTGAAGGACTGACCTGATGTTCTAATTTCAGCAGGTGATAGTGACAGACTAGATGACGCTGTGATGGTGACAGATGACTGCAACAACAGTCTGCATCATTATGCAGATGGCGTGACAGCTGATGGCTTTTTAAGCATTTGGCTGCCAACAAGCCTCCACTTTTCAGAGCTAAAATAAGGGATTGGGATGGAAGTCACATACTGGCAGAGGTTCGTGAGCCAGAAATGAATGAGTCACTTGCACTTACTCCAGTGTGACTGAACATCTAGTAATATCCTGATCATAGGCTGGTGGAAGGACGATGTAAATGTGGGCCGTTTGGTGGAAAAGAAAAGAAAAGAAAAGATATTCCTTTATTAGTCCCACAAGGGGAAATTTTTAATTTACAGCAACAGAGTTGGAGCACAAAAAAAGCATACAAGAGTAAAAAAGAGCGTTCAGTCAGAACAATGAACAGACACCTATGGTTAGCAAATCCTATACTTAATACTGGATTTGTGAGAAACGCATCAGGGTAGACACTTCTATCATTTAACCCTTCAATGTTGGTAGAACTTGAACCCCAAACATTACTAGAACTTTCACATAAGACTAGGGTTAGGCTTTTATGTAATACGAAAAGTTTATGTAATTTAAATATAAATCTGATCAAAAGAAAAACTTAACTACATTAGTTCACACATGGCTCAAACACAACTAAGCCTAAGCTCAAGGAATTTTCACGTCGAGTTCAGAGCAGAGTATTAGGTAGAAATGGAGGAACAGGGTGCTCAAATAAAAACAGCTAGTGTAATAATCTGTAAAAGCAGCGCATGTAGTTTCCCTCCTGGTCCCAGGAACATTTTGAAATGATGGACCTTAAATGCTGCATTCTACTGGATTTTTGGCATGTGAACTGTGATATTTGGACATGGAAAATAAGTTTAGAATTTCATTCAATATATTTTCTTTTCTGTTGTTTTTGCTAATTCATTCTATCAAGTTAACCTAAATTCTTGCTTTGTGAATGTTCATTTAAATTTCCAGATAATGGCTTTGTGTATTTTCCTTTTGATGATGGTTTCCATGAACAACTACCTGTACCTGCATGACTTATTTAACTAAAATCTTCTCTGCACTTGCTTGTCTAAACCCCCTGTAGTTGACACATTGCTACTATCTGCAACTTTATACATATACTATCACCTGTACTAGTTTCTACTATTACCTGCATTTAACCACCAATGGTATCAACACAACACACACTCAAAACAACACTTAAGTATGCACAAATATCTGAAGTTCAGTAATTCTATTGCTGTCTCTTTTCCGTAATCATTACTTCCACAACTTTCGTGGTATACTAAGTTATTTGCGGCACAGTATGGACATTTCTGATTGGTCCATGTGATGCACTTTTGCACCGGTGATACAGTGAAACAAAGTGATATGTTTTCTTTCATGCAAGTACTTTCTGCTTGCAAAGAATTCACTGGGAGGCCAGTTTTTAGTGTCTCTACCTGTACCGAATGTGCACCAAATGTAATGACACTATTGCCAAAAAATCAGGTTTTCATTGTGTCTCATAACTTTGGTTTTGCATGTGCTCTCAACACGACTGACTTCACAGAATTAGTTAAGCATCTGCACTTTCCACACAAATGGAGACAGTTTCAGTGAGGCTCCGTCTTGCTGCCACGTCATCTTAAATCGAACGTCATCAGGTCATGCCAGGAACCCTCAAGAGTTAACTGATGATTCACTTCACTTTTGCAAAAAAATAGATGGATTTAGCCAAAACTAGGCTGTGACAAGTTAAGAGAAAAATATATTGATAATTAGCACAGCTTTGAGCAAGCCATGCAACATTTTTTTGGCTGTGCTTTTCAAAAATGCACCGTGCAAATTACGGGTACACGGCTCGCTGCCTAATTCTATGGTTTAGAGTAATTTCCCCAAAGCTACCGCACCTAAAAGCTCTGATAGTGGACTCCGCCCCCAGATGATCAGATGGACGATTCCTTCATTGCTTCATAGCAGTAAAAACACTACCGATAAATAGGTAAGGGTGACCTCAGCATCTTAGATCACGATCAAATCAATACAGATTGTATCATAGAAAATTAACAGCACTTCTCCAAACTTTCCTACTCAGCTACCACGGCCCGTTTATCAGCATTATTATATTTTACAGAGAGACATTTATTTCAGTCCATCTATAGATGCTTCAGTGTCTGCCTGCACAAATGTGTTCAGTCTCAGTCCACATTGTCACTTTGTGTTGTACTGTAAAAAGCAGGTCTGATTTCTGAACTCCATTGTGCAATATGGTTTAGAGATATGATAGTGTAAAAGTCTTACAAATTCATTAGAAATTTCAGACAGGAAAAACTAAGATGTCACACTCCAGATAATTAATGGAAACCGACCAGCTGTATGTACAGAAAAATGCCTTTGTTGAGTTTATCTACATATTGTCAAATATCATAATAATGCCGGTTCAAAAACAGTAGAAATGCAGAGTTTTGCATCAGATAATGACAACAAAACGCATCACAGACTCCAGAAACCACTAAAAATAGGACCAATGTCCCTGTATCTCACAGGTGTGATCTATCAAGAATCCATAACTTGAATTTGGGAGGTTGTCAGGTTCTGCCACTATGTTAGAGTCCTGTGGTCAATCCCCCCAAAAAAGTGGGTGTTACTTTCACTTGACGATAACTCAACAAATGAAATCAAAGCCCATATATGACTTCCTCCCAGTGCTCTGTAGTAACTGTATTGATATCTCCAACTATTTCCATGTTATAAGTAATTAAAATATGGGCCATGTTTAATATTCCAAAAAGTCATAAAAATTGAAAAATCTAAATTTCTGAAAACTATGAGCCAACTTTATAGACACTGTCCCAAGGAAGCTACATATAAAATTCAAAATGAATCTGACCAGTAGTTTCCTCGTAGAAGATGTTGCTAACAAAGATGATGCCGGACGCAGTGCCTTCACAGCAGCTCACTCATCGGCCAGTGAGTTAAAAACCAGAAGAAATCTTATGGTTGTAACTTGCCTGTACATGTATTCAGTAAGAGGTGTGAAAATGATTATTCAGACTGCGGATTGTACATAGTATGATATTTAATCTGCATCACTAGTTAACTACCTAGCTAAAGAAATCTTAACACTAGCTCCACTGTGGTACTGTTCATCTGAACCCAGCGCACTCTCCGATATTAAAGAGCAGCTGTTGACATTCCTATGAAAGGTTAAATGTTGTTTGCCAAAGGGAAACACACAGACTTCATAAATAATTGTCACCCCATCCAGAGAAATGACATGTGAGAGCCACTTTGCATAAGTGAGTGTGACACAGGCTCCACATACTGTAACACAAATGCACAAATGCAGCATCAGGCTGATGAAGCCGGCGGCGGTGGTCCAGCCTATAGATTATGAGTCACAGCCACTCATTAGAGACGACCCAACCAACGGCACAAATAAAACAGGTCACTGTTGTTTGACTGACTCTATCACACACTGTACACTGTGACCTCCCAAGGGCATCACCAGGGGCAACACTGAGCGTGTATGCACATCACAGCAACTATGGGCAGTGGGGGGGGGGTTGGATTAGATCCAAGCTATTTTTTTTCCCAAAATGTCTCTTCTGCTTTTCAGGTGCTTCCATTTGTTTGGGCTGTGACTCAGATAAATTAGAGTTGACTTTAGCTGCTGTCCAGTCACTGCCACATAACAGTTTAAGCTTAGGAGTCACAAAAAAAAGGAAATCAACATTTACACTCAACTTAAAGGCACTTAAAGGAGTCCAAATATCACAGGTTTGGTTAAAATATTGATTTGTTTTGACTCACTGTGAACATGTTTCTGATTAGCCTGGTATACATTTGGCAAATGGGACAGATGGGATCATTTAGCCGACATCCTCTGAGGCCTGGAGGGTTTAGTGTTCACTCTTCCTGTACTAGTGATGCATAAACACAGACAGACACGGGCTTACCCTGAAATTAAATATAAAACAGACAAATTGGGTTAAAGTGTGGGCTCCATTTATTATTGTACCTGACCAAACATGGAGCTCATATTAAGGCCCCCAAACATTATTCAATATGATAAAATCTTCATTGGAAATTATAAACAAGTAAAACAATCTACAATTTAAAACTAGAGGTTACATGAGGTCAGTTCTTTTTGAGCAAAACAAAGCTGTTTTATGATTTATCACCCCTTCAGAGGAACATTTAATCCCTCCCATCTAAGCTGTGCTTATGGACAAAAATGTCATGACTAAATTACATAATAAGCATCATGACACATTTCAAATCATCATTTCTCTACAGTTTAACCGTCAAAGACCTAGAGTTATTTTTGGAGTGGTTTCCTAATGAATTTTTCACTATATCCTAACTTATTAAGTCATTTCTCACCGTTTATTAGGCTATAATTCTTTTTTCTGAAATTTGCATTTATCAATGACTATCAGGTATTTTCCTATATTTAAATCACTGACCATATAGATGTTCATAAGACAAAAGTGACAAAAGGGGGACTTTATCTGCAAAATATATCATTAACTGGACATAAAACAAGTGTTTACAACTACAGTCATTTGTGAAACTACACGGGTTTCATAATGCAAAAAGTATGCTTCTTGACACGTCTGATGCCATTGAAAAGCTGAAAAAGTGCATGTTAACGGAATCATTTAAATATAGAGGTAGGATCAGTGGTTCAACAGTTATTAAACAGATCAGTAGATGCTTTTTGTCATTGGAGGTTGTTTAAGTCTTTGAGCTTTAAAGGATTTTTGGTCGTAAGTGAAAGATTTAGAAACCAGATGGTTATTTGTGTTATAAAATTGTTTGTAAAAAAAAAAAAAAAACAAGATAGAATGAGGTATATGTGACTAGATAAACCCACCTAAAAGACTTAGTTTTGACCTTGACAAACATGGCGCAGAGTACCTCCACTGTTGAAAAACCAGCTGTCACTGGAGCCGTCAAAGGAAACACAAAGCATTTTCTATCTTACATTCTGTCACTATTTACATATGTGACATTTGGGAAGGGAAAAGCTAATTTCATAGGCCAAAAACTCACAGTTCGTGGTAAAGATTGTAAAGCGAGATCTAGTTTTATGTGAAATCACTCAATAGACTGCATCTCCCATCACATTATAATGCACGTCAACATCAAAAAGGCTGCTGTCAAGAGCAAAGTGAAAAGGTATTAAAGAGGTGGAAATCACAACAGGTTTGGTATTTTTGAAGTTGTAGACATCTTCAGAGAGAAAAATAACAGATTAATCACCGTCTAATTAAAGCAGACACTTAATATTCTAGCTAACAGTCATTACAATGGATAATTCACACTGCATGAACAAAGAATTGACAATGAAAATGATTTATATCAAAATGTGATCATTGCAATACAAATGTATATGGTGTCGTCCTATATGATCCAAGAATCCCTATTAATGTGCTACTGTGATAGACCTTGAATGCAGACATTCATACAAAGGACACAGGTTTTTACATCCTGAGCTGATGCAGAAAGGTCAAGAAGGTAAAAGAAGCGTGAGGATGAGACAAAGTGTCCCCTAATTAGTTTTACACCTTGGATGCATTATGTAAGCATTATTTCTCACAGTCTGCTGCACAGTACTGGCTGTTTTCATTACACTGCTCCACCTGCTCCTTCTCTTAGGGACTGACCAATAGGAGCGCAGCATTCCACCTCTCGCTCGGTGATCTCTGGAGAGCATCTGTTTGGTCTTTGAGGTTTGTTCACCTGTTCGCCTCAGAGTCCAGTCAGCACATCCAGAGCTGGTCAGTCCTCTGCCGTTGGTCACATTCGGCACAGCGACGGCCATGAACGAGTCGTCTGAAAATTACTTTGAAGGAAACCGGTCCAAATTATTCTGAGAGTCTAGAGGACTGGTGTCAAACATAAGGCCCGGGGGCCAAATCCAGCCCGCCAAAGGGTCCAATCTGGCCCGCAGGATGAATTACACTGAAGATATTAACAAAATCATTTTAATTCAGGTTCCACATACAGAACAATTAGATCTCAATTGGGTCAGACCAGTAAAATATGATCATAATAACCTCGAAAAAAAGAAAACTGCAGATCTTATCTTTGTTTTAGTATAAAAAGGTAAAATTACATGAAAATCTTTATATTAACAACTATCTTTTTACAAAAAATGTGAATAACCTAAACAAACATGAACAACCTGAAAAGTCTTAAGAGACTTAAGTGTAATTTAACCAATATTCTGCCTGTTACTAAATGTTTTGTATATTTGTAATTGAGGCAAAATAGTGTTAAAATTGCACTTGTTTTTCTTAAGACATTTCAAGTTGTTCATGTTTTTCAGATTTTTAAGGAAATGTTGAAGATGTAAACATTATCATAATATAACTTGCCTTTTTTCACTATTATTATTTTTCTGGTCCGGCCCATTTGAGATCATATTGAGCTGAATGTGGAACTGAACTAAAACCAGTTTGACACCCCTGGTCTAGAGTTTCAACCTGAAACAGTGGATTTGGTTTTTCTTTTCTTTGGAATGAATTCATCAAATGTTAAGATCATTTCCCACTTTGAGTTAAAGTTGTGTATACGATAAATGCGCAAAATCATCAGCGAACGGCAGCAGAAGGTTAATTAATAAAAGCATTGTTTATCATTCGTGATGAATCCCTCGTTGCTCTGCCATATTAAAAAGTTCAAAGGTTATGTTCATCTCGGTAGCTAGTGGATCACTTTTCACACTTCGCCAGTTGATGTGAGGGTGCATTCATGTTTGAGTTTGTAACTAGTATTTACCATAATTCCCACAGCATGTGAAGGCAGGATTAGTATATGACAACTCCAGACACATGGCAATCTGTCTAATCTCAACACAACATACACACAGTATAAAAAGATTAGTCAGTTATCAAAATTACAGAGTGAAAGCAAAACTAACGGATCAAATGTAAAACAATGCAACAAACTCAATTTGCACTTTCAGATGTTAAAACAGCCTTCGACTTGAAGACTGAACCTGCACCAACATGGCAAAGTATCGGATTTGGAGCCAATGAAAGAGACGAAGCCAAAAACAAAGACAAGGCAACATGTAAACATGATAATATACCCGACAGAAGTGATTATGGTGCTGCTTTTGTCCTGCATATCCAGTCCAGATGTCCACACAGGATGCATGTTAACATCTGTACAGGCCACATATTCAACTGAGTTCACTCACATCAGGGCTTAATGCAGTGAAAGACCAAAAAGTGTGTTCAACATTACCACCTTCAAATTCAACTGTACTAGCTTTTTGCTGTTCCTCAATAATTTCAGTGTTTATCTTTTTAAATCTTCCTCTTTTGCACTTCTTACCTCTTTCCAGTACAACATGCTGGACACAAACCAAGACAAATCCCACCAAATGAAGAAGTGTCAAATTGTCACCATGGGGGAAAACAGCATTAGGTTTTACCAGACACAAAGGACACTGACGTTCATCACATTATGTTGATTATTACTGTTGTACAAAAACCTCAGACGTAGTGGTGTGACATCACCATTATCAGTTTACCAATGTAGGACACTTCATTTGACTTCAATGTGAACAATGACAAATTTTGGTTTAGCTGAATAAATCAAACCATTTCGCCGTCCTACACCAGAAACTCACCCCACTTTACTGCTGAGTGTGATCAGGTGTGTTCATACATTTGTTTTTTCTTCTAATACTTTAAGACTTTAGGCACGGCTTAAAGCCCCGTCCCAAAGTTCCCCCTTCCCCTACATTTCGTCCCTACCCCTACGTTTCAAGTGAAGTTTGGGAGGGGTAGTGTGTCCCATTTCTCTTTAGCATCGAGGGGGAGTGGACATTCTGCCCCTTCAAACAGAGTCAGCTTGGATGCAGACTCGCTGCTTTTGCTTCAAATGGAGGGGAAGAATCTGCCCCGCCCACAGTGCTTGACCAAAGAACTTTTGCAGCGTAAACATATGGTAAACATGTCAACAGGAGCTGGAAAGGAATCACACAAATGTAATGTCGCTTTTCCGCTGGAACCGACTCGGCTCGGCTCCGTATTTCAGGAGCGTTTCCATTATAGAATAGTACTGACTTTACCTGAACGTCAAAGCGGGTGGTGCGTACTTCCGTGTTTTCTGTTCAGAGAATTGTCGATAAACTCACTCATTTCGTGTTGTCTCGTCTGAATTTTTACGTCGGCCACCACAGACTGAATCTCCTGGACTGACCATGGTGTAGTTTTGTTCTGTCATCATGTGGATTCATGTATCGCTATATTTACTGTCAACTTCCGCATATACGCGACCTCACTTATTGATGACGTCAGTGTCCCATTGTGTCCGTAGAACTTCCCTACCCCTTGCGACTCCATCCCAAGTGCACTTCAAAAACGAGTGGACTCCAAAACGAGTGCTAGGGGCCAAGGGGGAACTTTGGGGCGGGGCCTAAATGAGTCAAAAATGAACCGATGCCTCAATAATGCCACGTACTGAAACAACAATGTTGGCTCCTCTATGAAATATCTGTATATGCTTCTCACAGTGACTACTGATACATCCAATTAGTTTAGATTCTTTAGTCACAATTTAGCAGATGAATTCCTTGACTTCCAATTTAATATATAACAGTGCTCCTTCTCCACCTTCATCTACATAAATGAGATGTAGGTTGACTTCACTGTAGTCAATCACAAATGCACAGCAGTGACTTTGATCGCCAATGGTTTTCCCAAGCACTTGATGTTGGATGGCCTCCAAATGTTGAGAGCATCAGCCGGGGATTGAACTGTTTACTGAAGTTACAGGTCAGCACAAATGTCAGAAAAGAGGGCGCATCGAAAAACCAATTCTTTATATTGAATAAACATCCAGTAAGTTAAAGCATCTTCACTTTCTCTTCGGTGACGTCCCATGAGGCAGATGCAGATAAACATGTGAAAAACTGCGGTGGGTGACGTAACGTTGATAAAAACCACATCAGTGGGATGTCTGCAGCCCCCGTCACTTTGTTTCCATCATATCTACCTCATACTCAACCTCGACACAGTGTGTTCTCCTGAAAAATAGTATAAAATCACAGCGTTGACATGGTGGTTATGGTGAGCAAGCAAGTAAATGCAGTCAAAGATGTGTTGTGTACGAGTGTGGAGGGAGATGCCAGCTGCACATATGGAAAACAGAATGGCAGCGGAGGCCTGGACTGGTGACGTGGGTGTGGGAGACTATTTTCAACCTGCTTTCATTTACAGCTCAGCCCCACCCACCACACTGGCCACGGTGAACTGTAGTGACTTCAGCAACAAAAGAGTCTCACACTGGAGCAATTTATAGAAAAAAATGTGTCGCCGGGTGAAATGCACTGAGAGCAATTAACATTTTTTGTAAACACATGTATGTCAAGATCTTGTAGGTGTGACTGGTCATAAATCATTTCAGCCGTGTCTGTTAGATATTTCCTATTATGTAATTTTAGGGTTAGGTCAGGATTAAAACTGTAACCCTAAGGGGGGGGGGATCAAGTGAAATAAGAGTCTTTAAATTGAATAGAAAATACAGAATTTCTCAAAAAAAAATCCCTACAAGTAAAATGAATATTCGCAAATACTAAAGTGATATATTTTTGCAGGAGGGAGTTCATAAACAACCCTCCTCTTCTGTTTTTCATTGTTTTAAGTGGCCATAATGCATAATATGAAAAAGAACTTACATTTTCAGCGACAGTGTTTTGTCCCATTTGTTGGCACTAAAGTGTTTTACTAGAGCTGTGTCAATATCTTATTAAGCGTGGTGGACATTCCAACATTCCATCACCAACTCATGGGACTGTCACTAATGTCGATAACGAAGCAAAGCGCTTTGGTTCAAAAATGTTTTGATATTGGAAGAATCTGTGAAAAATATAGATATTGAAATTCACCCCAATGTTTTCTATGTTTTGGTCCTGGAAAGACACCAAATGTATCTTTGGAGTCTTGATTTGAAAATGTTTGGTAATATTGGGGTTAGGAAAATCTCTGGGCTCTATGGTGGCCATTTGTGTGGAGTTCACATTATTTTTCTGGCAATTTAAGTCTCTTAGTGACCATTTTTGGCCACGAACAGGCGGAGTGAATAGTGACTTTGAACAAAACCAGTGGGTTAAACACTGTGACAGCCCACATCACAGTCCTCATATCCCTCACATCCCATCCCAACTCTGGATCCAAAAGGAGCCACAGAAGCATCATGGCCGCACCCCTATCAGTACATGTTTAATGTACTTTTATCCGCTAAGGGTACGTGGAGTCGTACCGTCGTCCATCTTTACATATCGTCTTTGGTTAGAAGGTCAGACTATAACCTGAACATGTCGGCCACCCATGAGCCACTCCAAAGCCCCAAAAGCTACTGATGAATAATGCAGAAAAAGTCAAAAGTGCACTGCAGGAAGGACAAGAAAAAGAATGTGAAACAGAAACAACAAAAACTGGAAACTAAAGGCAATAAGTCGAAAGCTCAGAATCATTCAGATTTAACAAGAAGCTGAAGTGTGGAGATATTTAGTGAGTGTGTGTCCACTCTGCGACCCCGCTCAGATAATTCCCTTAAAGCGTGTGTAATGCAGTGGGTTTTCCTGAGCCATCAGCTTTCCCCCCTCTCCCCTCTTCTTTCTTCCTTTCTCATTCATTTGATGTGCTTCCTCCTAATCTTCCCTCGGCTGTCGACCTCACAGAGACAGAGGACACACTCAGCCATTCAGTCCAAGCTGCTCATTCACAAAGCGGAGAAAGCTCGCCTTGTTCGCTCTACTTAAGCGTTTGCCTCTGTATGCGTGTATGAGGGTGTGTGTTTTCTACATTGTAATTTGCTGCATGATATCCAAGTCACTAACTGCTGAGAAAAGATTTTCTACATCCAATCTATTATGATACTGAATTACAATTGTGTAACTGAATGCGGTACTCTACTCAGGCCGACTCTGCTGCCTATGAATGGGAACCCAGTGAATCAGCACTGAGTGTTGATGAGTCAATAGCTTAAAGGGCTATGCCACCCACTTTTCTTTGCAAAAAGTGCTTCTCTCAGCCCCTCTAGGAGTAGTCCAATCGTAGCCCTCTGAAAAGCCATAACCACCAGAACATGTCACATGGGCACACTTTTAGCTTGGATGCTTATTTGGCAAGCTCTCCTTCAAATGGCGTAGGTCAGTCGAGTGACGCGGCCATTGTGTGTGTGTGTGTGTGTGTGTGTGTGTGTGTGTGTGTGTGTGTGTGTGTGTGTGTGTGTGTGTGCAACGCAAACACAAGGTCAACATTATGAACTACACATACACTTCATCACAACATTTTGACATAGGCTGTATTTCCAGCTTTTCCCAAAGAGGATGGATATACTTAATTCCGGACTTTGTGTCTCAACCAGGGAGTTCTGCTGGTGGTTTGGTGCAGTGAAGCAGTTCTATTGTCCTCTTGAAAATGTGTTAATTGATTAAAACTTGTGCATTCATTTTCAAAAATTAGACCCATCGGATGCATTCACTCCTGAATGTAAATGCATGCATTTGGTACCAACTCATACGTCACCATCATCACTTCCCTTTACAGACAGCTGTGCATATAACATCAGCACACTGTTAGGCTCATGTTACATTTTTTTGACTTCTGTTTGTTTTTCTTCTTTTGTTTTTGCAGATGATAGCCTTTGATAACTTCCTGTAACTGTTCTGGAAGTATGTGCATGAACTGATCCATAGTTCAGTTACATCTGGACCCAGTCTACCTCTTTCAGTTGCACCACAGGCCTGTTGGGGGTCTGAACCCTGGTCTAGGGGATGTTTCACACTTGCAAATTTCATTTAATTAAAACAGGAAAATCCAACAGTCCACACCAGAAATATTATGCGTGCATTTTGTTTCCCTGATTAAAATAAAAGAGCATTCTTTTTTTACAAAGTATATATTGGTATTTTCAGTTCTAAGATCCTTTCAGCTGAAAACATAATTTAGAAACAAAACTACAAGAACAAGTTTCTGAGTTTAAATGTAGGGAGGTCTTCAGAAATGAAAGCATAAATATAGACATGATCTCAAACCATTAGATAATAGAAGCACATAGGTTAGGGTTTGAAAAAGACTGTTTAAATATTAGTTAATATTCTCTGACTTTTTCTCTATTGAACCAAGACTGATATCTCCTCCTTGTAACCAATTGTCACATCCTTCACCAAAACATTCAAATCATTAAATTACTTATGAATTTAAGAGGTTCTGTTTCACCTTTACACACACACAGATAATGAGGCATCTCCTATTTATTTGGTTGGTGTTTATTTTTAGATTGTTTAGCCCAAATTTTGCGTTCACTGGTGTATGAACATGAAAATCTGTGAAACGGAGCCTCGTCTGAGCGTTTTGTCATTCCCAAGCTGCCACATTCGTTTGTTGTCACTTGTGTGCTTGATGTACCATATGCACTCTCATTTGGATCCTCGCCCATAAAGTGGAGCTAAAAGCAGACAGAAATAGGTGGCAGTTGTGAAACTAAATTACCCATCACAAAACAAATGATGGAATAGTTTAGTCATTTGGATGGAGAAACCCAAGCATTCAGTTTGTTTCATTTACCCAAACTCCTTCACACTGCAGTGGAGTAAAAACTGGGCACGTCTAATAACATTCACAACATACTGTCTAAATAAGTCACTGCAAAATGTTTTCTGTGTAATAGTTTCCACATTATAAATGCCTCAGATACAGAGGGGTGAAAGTAAGCCCATCAGTTCACAAACAATTTGAAGAACATGAAAGAAAGTACAAGAAACAAATGACGTGTGAAATGGGACATAAATGGAGCTTTAGAAACACCCCGAACACCACAAAAAAGCACCAAAAATATACTCACTAATACAATGTCTTAAATGGAAAACACATATACAGTAACTTTTCTATTCCACTAGATCACTAAGATAAGACCTTAAGCTACAAGTAAAACTATTCCCAACTCCCCCGAAACCCTGAACTACTGTGTTTCTTGGATAATATTGTGGAAAATAAGCAACAGTTTATTTAAGTCAAGCTTATATAAACTGAGTTTAGAGCAATAAACTTGGGTTGAACCAGATGCAACATGTTACTATAAAATCAGTTCAGGCCGTGTTACCAATGACCTGAAACTAGTAACAAGCAGTTACCAACAAACCTTTTAATTTAGTGACATGTAGCTTTAAATGTTTCCATGGCAAATCCCTGTAAGAAGGTTTTTATCCATTGGTTGTATGTCTGGTTACATGTAAAACATCAAAATCTAATAATAATAATATCATCATCATCATCATCATCAGTAGTAGTAATAATAGTAGTAGTAGTGGTAGTAGTAATAGTAGTAGTCGTAGTAGTGGTAGTAGTAATAGTAGTAGTGGTAGTAGTGGTAGTAGTAATAGTAGTAGTAGTGGTAGTAGTAGTAGTAGTAGTAGTAGTAGTAGTAGTGGTAGTAGTAGTAGTAGTAGTAGTAGTAGTAGTGGTAGTAGTAGTAGTAGTAGTAGTAGTAGT
>JAPTYQ010000015.1:4100752-4112977 GCA_029814465.1 Ostorhinchus cyanosoma | reverse complement strand
CCACACCTTTAAGGAAACGAGGGAGAGGGAGGATGCTCCGGAAGCTCCTGGGGCAAAAGGTACGCTGTAGGAAGAGGGAAAAAAACTCACATTTTTTATTTTTGAAATCGGCCGCAACAAAAAACTCAAATTAATCGATAAAATCGATTTATCACCCAGGCCTAATGGGTATATTATCCCTGCTCAGATTATTATCAATTTTTCATTAGGCCGGAGCCGAGTAACATCGGCACAGCGTCTATTGAGTCCACAGTGGTCACATGGGGACGAACATGCTAGTAACGTGGTCACCATTGATGACTGTTACCACTCACATACACACATTCATGGCGGTGAGCCCTTTCTGAGCATGTGCATGTCACGCACACACACCCCATATTTACTCCTGCTTAAAATGAATGGGAGTCAATGGGTCACGCCCCCTCCGGTTGGTCACATGAGTGTAAGTGCACGGCCTGTGACATTGAACCCCACAGTGATGTGGGGGAGGTCGAGACCTTTCAAATAAGGCCAAATACGTGGTTGCCATGGAAACGGATATATTGTTCCTGGTCAGATTATTATTAGGCCCGAGCTGAGTAGCCACACCCCCTCGGGATCGGTCACCTGACTGTAAGTGCACTGCATGTGACATTGGACCCCCACAGTGACAGTAACTTCCAAACTTTAACTTTGGAAGTTACAATAAGTGTGTGAAGTTGTGGAAATGTGCTGGGTCACATACTACAGCATGAGTTCTAGTGGGAAGCAAAAACTGTCTTCATTGGATGTAATAAGCACAACTTCCTCACATTTGTTGTCGTGTTTTTCCGCATTAATTATTCAATAACTAGATTTCCAAGAAAAGTGCTCAAGCAAAATGTTCACAACCAATCGGTGATTTTTTTATTTTATTTTTTTTGCTTAACATCACTCATAAAATCTGTGAAAATGTCAAATATATGGCTCCATGAATATGAAACGTGGCATCTTTCTAATAGAGCTATTTTTGCAATGTAGACATCATGTGCTAACCCTTCCTACCCATTTATTTATATTTTTCTTGCAATCCTATGCTAACATTGCACCATGTTAGACCTTATGCTAAAGGACAAACTGATGCACTGGTTCTTTTTAAAGCTCCAGTGGGTGACACAGGCCGATGTAGTGTTAAATCTGGGGTCACAGCCTGCAACACAGAACACTTCTTACTTTGAGCAATAACATTCATCCATCAGCTTTTTGTATCCAATCCCTTTGGCACATGAGCCTTACCCTTCACCTCATCACCCACTGGGGGGGAAGGATTATATAATATGTGAGGTTTTAATTGTCTGGCATTAGACATATGTATCAGCAGACCTGACAATATGACAGGAAGAGTCCAGATTTCAAGGTCATGTTAAAGGAGACGAGATTGAGAGTATTACAACAACAGCAGCAAGGGCAACTGAAATAGAGACTGACTGCAAAAGACGGGGGAAACTAGTTGTGGGGGCTGGGGAGGAGAATCAACAAAACTGTGTTGTCAGCATCCCTGGGGCAGCAGGAGCATTAAGGGAGTTGACGTGGGCCGCTGAGTCTCCCCCTTTTCTCTTTCCTCCTCTCCTCCATTTCTGTCTTTGTCTTCCTCTCTCCTCCATATGGCAGATTCCTCCTCCTCCTCCTGCCCCGATGAACACTCTATTGAAATGGCCTCTCTCTCTCGCTCTCTCTCTCTCTCTCCCCCTCTCTCTCCCACACAAACCCACGCTTGCCTGCACATGCATCCCATATCCCCTGAGCCATGTCTTATTTACGGTTCGATTATGTCCGACCACCCTCCAGGACGACCCACCGTCCTCCTCCTCTGCCTCCTTCTTCCAGATGTTGTTTCAATAATTAGGCTGAAAACCTGTTTTGTCCACTGGGGTCATTACAGCATCTGTGTCAAACATTGCAAGAAATCTGCAGCAGCAGCAGCACCGCAGACAGCGCTAGGGTCAGACAAAAACAGCAGAAGAATAAAAAGATGAAGTGTCTATGTGATTCTCTGCAAGCATTTTTCAGATATACACAAACATGCAAGCAAAAAAGAACAAAGAAAGAAAATAAAAGCTTATCTAGTGCATAAGTAAACAGCGGACTGCTCTATAGCACACACACACCACCACAGAACAAGGTAATAAAGTGTGCACCAATGATTGAACAGAACCCCTGGGAAGCACAACACAGCACTACGCCCGCTACAGAGGTGAGTAATAACACCGCTGCATTTTCCTTCAAAACTCCACAAGTGCTGACGCATTCCTCTGAAGTCTACAACATGGTCTTCTGCAGCCTGTACCCAACTGGGATGATGCTGACCCCCCCCACCCCAAACACCTTCATATCAGCCTGTTAATGTGGCCACCAGCCTTCATGTAACATGCTTTTGATGAATACTAAGAGGCTGTGAGCGCTTTTTTCACTGCATGCTCTTTGGCAGGCTCACCAGGTCAGGGATTATGAGTGGCTTTTAAAAGGGTATTAGTTCTAGGATTAACAAAAACGAAAAACAAAAGTTAACTCAAAACCACTTTAGTGAAGGGCTGTGGTGCAGATGTCCACAACTGGTCAGTATCAAGGATCAAAAATGAGACCACTGCTGAAGTGTCTTCGTTGTAAAAACCACTGACTGCCACAGAGACTCACAAACTTACACTGGACCTCCCTCTAAAGGTACAACTTTTTCCCACTGGACTCATAATGGTACTATCCAATTTATTTGGAAGTGATCTGGTCGATAATTAAATTTTACCTTTAGATCATTTAGATTTATTACTAGGGGTGTAACGATGCACTCATTTACCGAACTGTTTCGGTTTGCAGCCTTCGATACAATATGGAGGTGTACCGAACAAATACACATAGCCTACATGAAGAACACAAACACTCTGGAAGCACGGTGGACACAAGCAGAACCCATGTGCGGAGTTTCTTCTACATGCAGGGGTGGCCAACCCTGGTCCTGGAGAGCAACTATTCTGCATGTTTTAGATGCATCCCTCTTCCAACACACCTGATTCAAATGCTCAGCCTATCATCAAGCTCTGCAGAAACCTGATAATGACTGTCAGGAGTGCTGGAAGAGGGAAACATCTAAAACATGCAGGATAGAGGCTCTCCAGGACCAGGGTTGGCCACCCCTGCTCTATAGACATTCAGCAGCAGCAAATTCTCAGTGCTGCTGCCAAATAAAAACAAAACATGACAACAGAGAGTGTAACAGAGGCACAGATGCTGGGTCGGATATTCGAAGCAGGTTAAATTTCACTTTCAGTTTCCACAGGTTCCTTTAGAGCAAAAAGGTTTTTATTTTTTAACTCAAGTTGGCAAAATCAAGTGAACCTGCTGCCCTTCTCTTTCATCATGCCTCTGCTATGGTGTTACTGTGAGGTTATGTTCAGCGTCAGGTCACCTCAGAGAATGCTGTGAGACGTTCAAAAACACTCAGTAAATTACAGTGTTTGCTATAAACGAACATTGAACAATCAAAAATCCAAAAATATATAAAATGTTAGGTGCCTGTTAATGTAAAAAGACTGAACAATATTTTGAAGAAATGTAGTTACGGTGCGCAACCCCCATACACCCCCTACACTGGTCTCCTTTGCTGTATAGGAAACGTATTGAACCAAAGACCCCTGTACTGAAAACGTACGGAACCCCAATTTTTCTGTACCATTATATTCCCATTTATTACATATTTAGATTTATTTGGATGTTATTTAAATAGCTCCACTGTAGTCGTGGTTATTAGATTCCACCAACAGAACTGTAAAATTACTTCATTACTGAGCGGTGCAAGGCCAGCTACTTAGCAAGCTATACAACCATGATTTGTTTGACTTAAAGCAGGGGTGTCAAACATATGGATGATGGAATGAATTAGTGAAATGCAGACATGACACCGGAGATATTAACAATCAAGGATGTAAAAATAATGTTAGTTCAGGTTCAACAGACCAATATGATATTAAATGGGTCAGACCAGAAAAATAATATTATAATAGCCTATAAATAACGTCAGCTCCAAATTTTTCTTTGTTTTAGTGTAAAAAAACAAAATTACATGAATATACTTACAGATACAAACTATTCTTTGACAAAAAAATGTGAACAAGAAGAAAAATATGAACAAAATGAAATGTCTTAAGAGAATTATGTGCAATTCAAACCACATTCTTTCTATTACTAAATGTTTTTTGTATTTGTAGATCCACTGTGATCTGTAAGTTGTAATGCACATGTGTAAATGATAAACTGAGGCATAAAATTGTTAAACTGCACTATTATTCTTACAAAATTTCAGGCTGTTCATGGTTGCGCATGTTATTCACATTTTTTTAAAGAACAGTTTGTAAATGTATTTGAATAAATGTAATTTTACCTTTTTTGTTCTAAAATAATGAGAAAAGTTGGAAGTTGTCATTATTGACAGGTTATTATGTTATTATTTTACTGTTTTGGCCCACTTGAGATCATTTTGGGAATGTGGAACCTGACCTAAAATGACTTCAAGCTTATGTTTAAAAGATGGAAGTTTGTGTTGGAATCGTTTCTGTCTTAGGAGTCAGTTATTTATTGCAGTTAGTCTTCCACATAATGGTGGGTGCACAAGCTGTTACAGATTTACGTAAACAAGCTTATCATTTTCTTTGAACTGGATCAGACAGAAATTTAAAAACACTGTCTTAATACTGAATGCACATGGAGCATAGATATCATGAACTAAAACCAGGGAGTAGCAGTGCAGCACAGTGTTGTTGATGCAATTTGTGGCTTCATGGTTCATTCAAAGGGTTAAATAGTGGAAAATGTCATAAGCAAAGAATGGTCCGAGTTCATGAATAGAAAAAAAAGCCTTTGTTTTGTACGAAGAGAACAAAGAGAGATCAAATCACTGTGGATAGGAAGTGTGACTCGAGAAAAAACAACAAACAAAGAAGTTTGTGTATAAAAGGAGACATGAAGAAAATGACTACCACCGTCCTCTGTTTAACAAGATCCTTAATGCAGTGGGGGATTCCAAGTAACAATACCCTGCTATGACTTCGACCCCCCACACTTGAAACGGTTGTTTATTCTGCTACTGTACTCACTGTTCAGTCTCTGTGGACGAGTGGCTCAGCCGAGTGCCAAAAATGTTCTATCAACAGAGAAAGCAGCCTTCTGCCGCGCTAATCCCAAACAAATCAGTGTTACTGCAAGTGCTGCTTCCAGACTCTCAAATACCCCCCCCTTGCTGATCCACTGCCATTTAAAGGCAGCAGTGCAGTCCTAATGCGTGTGAGTGGGGGGGGTCATTGTTTAGATCCGTCTGCCTTGGAGCACTTCACTCTCTTTGTGGATATTTAGGTCATCAAGTTGTGTTACAGCACAAGTCAATCGTTTACCAAACTCACACACAATTATGCTGTCAAATGCATTTCATCTGCAGCCTTTTTTTTTTTTTTTTTTTTTTTAGCAGAGATTGCAGAAAAAAATAAGGGTATGATGGGTATTTCTTTTCTTTTTGCCGTTTTACAGTCATGCAATTGCTTGTTGTAAATGTGAACTAGTACCATTAGTACCAGTACCATTAGTACCGCCCTGTGCCTTCACTAGGCTTATGCTAGGTCAACCTTCATATGTAAAACTTCAAAATGTTATCTCAACTTATACTTTCATTACTGACACATATCTATTTGTTTTTATTCTGAAAAGGGAAATTGTGTAAAACCTGATATTAATTTAAAATCAGTGATTATCAAACTCAGTTTAAGAATCAAACACATAAATCTGGTGTTTTCTCCAAACCCAAAGACACAAAAACACACAATGAATTTCTATAAAATCTATATTTCATCATTTCATTTCATTTCAAGAAGCAATACTAACACTGAAGAGTTTTAGATCAGGGGATATGAACTCTGGTCTAAAATGAGACTTAAAACTGAACAGAAACAACAGAAAAAAGAAGCAGAAGAAGTGGAAGAGGAGCAGATTAAAATTATGAAGGTTCACACTAAATTTCTTCTTATTAAATAAAGGAAATTAGAAATGAAAGACAGACTTGAACACAAGGCCTGTATCTGAGCTCAATAATTCAGTATATTTGCATGATTATACAATAATAAAAGCAAAAGAGGAATTTCCATTCCTGCATTCTTTGATGAGCCCAAAACTTCAAATGTCAATATTAATTTATAATCTGTTTGAAATTTAGGCCCAATTCACCCCTTGGCCCTCCACCTTAACCTTATTCCTTGGCACTACCCTTTGAAAAAGAGTTGCAAGGGGTAGGGATTGAAACATTCTCCTATGAAATGGGACAACCCTTCGAGACCTGTTACGTCATCGGCAGTCATCGATGCCGCTAAAAACAGATAAGACAACTTTTGTTTCTGAAAGAATTCACCAAGCCGTCAGCAGCTGTAACCGTCTCTGTTCCATGGGCTTTAGTCATCTTTTTGTGGCTATCAACCACAAACCTCAGAAATGCAGCCTATAATACTTTGAAATGGTATTAAACGGTCGATCAAATGATGAAGTTGTTTACGAAGAAAATACGTACATTTTCTGTGTTTCTTTCATCACACTGCTGTACTTTTTTTGTGTCTTTAGCTCCATGCTGCTGATGAGTCGAACAGAATTATAGGAGTTTTCTCGTACCTCTCCATTTGTCTAGAATCAGGACATCCCTACCCTTTCATGTGAACGCCCAAAACGGAGGGGTAGGGGTAAAATGGGAATTGGGATTGGGTCTTAATGTCATCTTATCTGTGTAACACCTTATATTACAATCAGATGGCTCTAATTTCAGAGACTTTAAAAACATGACTTCGCCTACAAGTTGTGGATTTCAGATCTACATCATTTGTCCAATAAAACAGTAACACCTTTACAAAGACTTGGCAGGTGAGCCAAAAAATGCACTGTGTGTGATAATATGATACAGCAGTGTTTTCAAAGAAGAGAAAATGACTGTTCCTCAGCCAGACAAATACTTGTAGCTGCAGGGTTTAGATTCAGGTTGTTGGTCTAGTTTTTTTTTTTTATAAAACTATAACCTTACACTTCATGAAATCAATAATCACAACACTGGCTCTGTGTTTTCAGCCTCTGGTGTATGTGTTTTAATTTAATAAGCACTGATATTCTCCAGGAAACTCCCATTTTAGTTTAAGCAAAACAAAGAGCAGCCAAACATACATATGATTAATTCTTGTGAAACTAAGCCTCTTACACAAACAGCTGCTAATGAACAGTTCAGCGCCATAACGGGCACTTCTGAAATGTGTAAGATTTGGGAGAGGTGATAAAAAGTCACACCTTCCCTCATGTTGAAGCAGAACGTCCTAAATTTAGGCTCATCTTTCATCACCATTCGGTCTGGGTGAGAAAGAAAAAAAACAAAAAAAACCTCAGCCGTGGGAATAAAAACAGAACAACAGTCGACGTGTGTTTGTCCGTGATGTCTTTTAGGCAAACGAGTCAAAAAACTGACAGAATAAAAAAGCCAAAGTGACACTACATGTACGCCTCAAAACAGAGAAGTAGTACACAGCGGATTTGTAACACCCACAGTTAATTTCACATAGTTAACCAGCACCGACACATGAAACCAATAGGCCGATCAGTGTGATGGAGCCTCGTCTGAGTGGAAATGATGAACTAGTAACAGTCCGGTCAGATGAACAGTCACAGTGTTAGAGCTGAACTGAAAAACACCACATATTCATCCTCAGCCGTCACAGTGTTATTCTGCCTTCATGTGCTATGGGATTTATGGTGAATATTACTAGGTATGAACTTTAAAACTGCACATGTATGCCTCTGCATGTCGTTTTTTCCACTGGAGAACTGGGAAAAATTTTGATACGCCAGCTGCTGAGATGAAAATAAATAATAAAATAATAATAAATAGCCCCATTCATTATTCATTCATACATTCAAGAGCAGATTCAGCTATTTACTGCTGAAATATTTATTTCCTTTCTAATATCAATATTGATACCAGCATTGATGTGTTGCATGGCTGCGGTAGTCAAACAACCAGGTTACAGCTCAAAATTGTACTTTGGCATCACAAAATGAATCTGAATCAATCAGTCAATATTGAATCGAAATCAGCTCGAATTGAAT
Organism: Ostorhinchus cyanosoma; assembly: GCA_029814465.1. Classification (NCBI taxonomy): domain Eukaryota; kingdom Metazoa; phylum Chordata; class Actinopteri; order Kurtiformes; family Apogonidae; genus Ostorhinchus; species Ostorhinchus cyanosoma. The sequence continues at coordinate 4,104,850 of JAPTYQ010000015.1, read as the reverse complement.
CAAATTGAATCGTGATTAATAGAGCAGTTTGGATTGGATATCAGTTGATATATTGGATATCGGCTTTTTTTTTTAGCCCCCAATATCGGTATCAGCATCAGCCCCACAAATCCCATATCAGTCTGGCTCTAATATGTGTGTAAAGAAATGCTCTTTGAAAAATGTGCCACACCAAAATGAAATACTAGCACATAAAAGAATAAGGGCGCATCCCCACTGTGAGGCTGGAGCATTATCTGCAGTTAACAGCTAATGGTCAACGTTCTACCAGTTGAAACTGTCTAATTGGAACAGAATCAGTAATGTCAAAGAACTATTTTATAAACAACTATTTTATAAAAACTGGTGACATAACAATCAGACAATGTTTCTGATTATCTTTAATGTTTTACCTGCGGCTCAACAAATTACACAATTATCAACACCAAACAATGATTTAATGATGAGCTCTGAAGTCTCTCCTGTAGCCAAACCATGGACCAAACACACATGAATTTTTATATCTTTTATCTTCTTTATATTGTCCAAACTAAAGGACATTTGGTGACATCTGGGAACTGAGTGACTCAAAGTCATACATGTGATCAATACTTAAAATAATGTTTTCATCAACAGTGAAATGTGACACATTGAAATCTTTCATGTTCAGTCTAAACATCTTTGGTTGAAGTAGTTCAGTGCTAGTTGGAATTAGCAGTTAGCATGCTAACTGCTGAAGGAAGGACATGTTTTAAATGTCACAGGTTATTCTGATGACAATATTGACATTTAGTTTAGATCTAGTTATGAAAGAATACAAAACATATGCTGCACAGTCAAGAGTAGCAATAAGTTTGCATGTTTTATTTGATATTATTTGATGGAATTGAATCCTCTTGTGATATAACTTCAAAGGATTAGAGTATCTGCTTAATGCTGCTCATGCAAAGACCTACAACACACAGATTTTCAGCGACAACAGGCCGTGGTCCACCCAGACCAGAACACTTTACAACAGGTAGAAAACATGAGGAAAAAAAACACTTTTTTACATGCACACATGGAAAGAAAGAGAGATAACAAATGACTGCAGTGTTGCTTTTGTCAACCACTCACAGTGTAGTTCAGGGTCAAAAAGTTCTTTTTGTAGAATAAATAACCTGAGACCAGAGGCCCGTAGCTACAGTTTAAACCACAGCAAACTTAACTCATTTAAGCATTAGATGAAAACAACTCACAATCTATCCATATAATAATGACAGTAATATTATGTATAAAAATTAATAAATGCCTGAAAACATTGGTATGTGTTTTGATCGAACAAACCGAGCTCCACCCCCTCCAGCATTATGACGGCAGTTTCTCTACAAGCGCTCTCTCAAATCACCCATGGGTAGAACAAATCCTGACCTGTTTTATAGTAACAAAGGGATCAAATTAAAATGTTCCCACTGAGTGAACAGAGTACACAAATATGCCTCTATGGGCCGGCAGCACCTGCCACGTTCTACTCCCAGCATCCTCTCTGTTACCACTCAGCCACACTGAGATCCTCTGAAGCATTGCTGTCTTATCTCGCCGTCTTGTCCTATTTACTGTGGTGTCCAACAACAGCCAAAACGCACATCACTCAGAAGTTAAACTAAAGAGGACCTCAGGGTATGGATGCCCTCTGTGTGTGTGATGACGTCTTCATTGGAACCAGTTGAGACGACAGCTTTGAGCTAATGCTAGTGCTAATACCATGATGTACAACATCAGGGACCATAGTTTGTTTTACCCCATCCTAAGCCCTGCGTATCCCTTCGATACCAGTCGGGTCATCCCTCTACAGCAAGCGTGTCAAACTCATTTTAATTCAGGGGCCACATACAACCAAAGATGACCTCGACTGGGCCAGTAAGAACGTAATAACCTATAAATGATAACTTTATACAAATGCTTCACTTTGTTTTAGTGGAACCTTAATAACCATGTACAACCTGAAATTTTTTTTGAAAAATGTGGGCAATTTAAACAATACTATGTCTCAGGTTATCATTTATGCACATACATTACAACTTACAGATCACAGAGGATCTACAAATACACAAAACATTTAGTAAGAGGCAGAATATTGATAAAATTGCCCTTAAGTATTCTAAGTATTGTATTCTTGAGACATTTCAGGTTGCTCATACTTGTTCAGGTTATTCACATTTTATTGTGAAAGGATAATCTGTAAATGTAAATATTTTCATTATGTAATGTACTTTTTTTATATTAAACCAAGAAGAAATATTGGTGTTGTCACTATTGAAGATCACGTTGGTCTGTGTGTGGCCCCTGATCGAAAATGAGTTTGACACTTTTGATCTTTAAGCTAATATCTTTAGTACATTTTTTGCTCTTTGCAAATTCCTCCCACAGGCTGGATTGGACCCTTTGGCGGGCTGCTTTTGGCCCACAGGTCGTATGTTTGACATACCTGCTCTACAGCATCTTCAAATAGATCAATGACAGACATGAAAAATGAATAACAGAAGTCAGTAAAAGGACTAAAAAAGCAGTCACAAACTACATTCACAATGCATCAATAATATGAGTAATAAATAAAACTATTCTGTTTGCTCCTAGATAAGACACTAAGGGCCAGATCTACTAAAGGTTTGCATGTATTAAAACGTGTGCAAACTGATTGCACACGCAAAAAACAGTACAAACTGATTTAATAACAGTGTGCACTAAGGGTTGTGTCTTTCAAAGGTGCAAAATTGCATCTGCATCAAGTTAGTACTTTTGCCCCAATGAATTTGCAATATGGGGCATTTACACACAATTGTGCATGTGGTGGGAGGGGAAAATGTAAATAATTTAGCACACGCAAAGTGATTTATCAAACCCAAAAGCAATTTTGCTCAAAGAAACTGCGTCTATATTTAACATATCGAAGGGAGATGAAAACAGTTTGGATGCGTCATTGCGCACACATGGCTGCGGTTATTGTCCAAGAAGGAGACATGGAAACAATGAAACGAGAAGCATAGAACGCATTTTTCACCCTCGTGTGAACATGGAATGATGGAAGGAAAAAAATAATTGAGATGCATTGCACACACACACACACACACACGCACACACACTTTACGGGACTCTTTTCCAGTTTATCCGTCGGTTCTAATTAAAAATTCAATCTTAGTGAATCAGCCACAAACCATAATTCAATCCCACATGCAAAAGTCTAGATTGGGAACGCAAATTAGTACCCACAAATTGGAATCTTAGTAGATCCGGCCCTAAATAACTAGCTTTGAATAGAGTTAATATCAAACAAAGACATCTGAAAAAATTAGAACTTATTCACGTTTTAAATATAAATTAGGTGTGTAGCACTTGAGTACGCTCATTATTTCAATGAAGTACCTAAAGTAGCAAATAGAAATTTGCTGAGTTTTCCCTCCCTTCAAACTCTGACATTTTATGCTTCTAGATGCATGTTATGACAGTGATAAGAATTTCTAAAGATTAGTCTGGTGATTTTGTATATTTTCTTGTTATTGTTAACTCATCCAAAAGAATTACCAACACAAGCATTGACTCACTTTAACTCCACACTTAATGAGAACAATGAGACATTCTACTCGCAAGGAAAGGAGATAATAGCCAATGAAGGTTGCATGTAAATAGCAAAACTCAACATCAGTTTGATCAATAAACATTCTACACTCACATTAGTAAAGATGGTTGAAAATTCACTACAAATCGTGCATGCTCTGTACCATTTAAGCCAATACAGTAAACCACATACAAGAAACATCAGTAGCACTGATTTTAACATGGACATATGTTTTCCATTGTTTATAGCCATGTGTTAAGGTATGTGGGGTTATATTGGAGTAGTAGAGTTAACAGATGTGGGTATTTGTACTAGTCATGGTAATTATACGTTAGCAACAGCAACTCTATTTTGTCACAGTTATAGTTCAGTTTGTTGTGCATCTATGTGTTTCCCCCCATTTCCCCCCTTCTCTCCCCCCTCCCCCAATCTCTCTCTCCCTCTCTTCCTCTTCCTTTGACCCTCTCTCTTTAACCCCAACTCAAGGCATACAACCATCCTCCAGGAGTCGGGGTCTGCTTGAG
>JAPTYQ010000015.1:4045780-4058544 GCA_029814465.1 Ostorhinchus cyanosoma | reverse complement strand
TGGAGATTTGGAAAGAAAACCTTCAGCAGTAAAACTGGGTCTGGGTCGTCGCTTCATCTTCCAACATGACGACGATCCAAAACATACGTCTGTGCTGGTGCAGAACTATCTCCAGAAGACCAAAGTGAATGGAACTGAGTGGAAAACTGCACAAAGCCCTGACTGAAATCCAATTGAAACTATGTGGAGTGACCTAAAGAAGAACGTCCATGCCGAAGACCATCAAATCTGGAAGAGCTGGAGAGATTTAATAAAGAAGAATGAGCTGGCATTCCTCCAAAGAAGTTTCAGAGACTTATTGAAAACTACAACAAACAACTGCAGGCTTTTATCCAGAAAAAAGGAAACAACTGACTATTAGGATCCGGGGGCAAAGAATTTTGAGCCTGGTACTTTTTGTTTTTCGTGCAATATGTTCATTTCTGTGTGCAAAATAAAATAACGTAAGCATCCAAAATAAAACTAGGATGTCTAAAAAAGCTGTGTTAAAATGTCTTGCTCTGTTTAAAAGCACTTGGGAAATACTTTTAAAACAACTACATTTTTGTAGGGGGGGGGGCTAATAATTTTGTCCTCAGCTGTGCAATAGAACAGAGCAGTTCCAGGTGTGATTAGTGTTGTTTCATGTGCAGGAGGGGGGCAGCTGAGGAGCTGCCGTTTGCAGACGCCTCTGTTGACCTGATCACAGCAGCGTCTGCAGCCCATTGGTTCGATCAGTCACGGTTCTTAGACGAGGTAAGCCGAGTATTGAAACCCAGGGGCTGTGTGGCTCTGCTGGGCTTCTGTGATGACAAAACCACCTTCCAATTCCAAGACTGTGGACAGAGGCTCAACCACATCTATGATGAGGTGAGTGGAGGCTCATGGGAATTATCAGCACGTCAAAGTATATTCATAAAGTAACTGTGACATAAACACTAACAGCAGAATGGCACGGTGAGGAAACCTACAAATAATTAGCCAGGTGGGTTATCTTTATACCTTGGAAAGACAGACAGACAGACAGACAGCTACGTGTGAAGGTCCAGTAGATTCATCTTATTACAAAAATACAATCTAATACTCATAATAATGTTTAGTGTAATGACGTCAATGACAATCACTTCGATCTAGTGCTTTAAAACTACTCATTTCTTTTGCCTTTTAGTCATAAGGTGTAATACCCTTATGAAAGAATATGGACCACAGCTAAAATCCCCTTACCTTAAAAACACAGAACAGACACAACAAACACTGGCTGTAACAAAACCTACATGTTTGTGTGACTGTTATTATTCAAAATGCAAAAAGAAGAAATGGCTAAAGCAGAAAATTACATTGAATCCACATTTTTGTGCAAATTTCGTCTTTTAAAGGTTGTGGTCTTAAACTTTTGATCAGCTGATGAACAGCCTATTTCAGTTTAATTGTTGTTGTCTCCAGGTAGAGGGGGCTGAAAAAGCTGAAAGACAGCTCACTTCCCCACTTCAGTCCTGGCTGTGGATACATTCAAATAACACATTTCACAAGACTGTGAGGCAGGGGTCTGCAGCCCTGGCCCTGCAGAGCCACTGTCCTGCATGTTTTAAATGTAGCCTTCTTCCAACACACTGATTCAAATGATCAGCCTATCATCAAGCTCTGCTGAAGCCTGAGAATGACCGTCAGATGTCCTGGAAGAGGGAAACATCTAAAACATGCAGGATAGTGAGTCTCGAGGACCAGAGTTGCTGACCCCTGCCATAAGGAATAGTGGCTTGTGTTTTTTATGGAGAAGTGAGGATAGGTATGACAGAAACATTCTGAGAAGAGCTTCGTAGATTAAACTCAATCAAAGAGTGACCTTTCGTGAGTTCAGAGACGGCGACTCGCCTTTATCATGTAGTTCACAGTGATAAGTGAGGTGATTACAACTACTAATAAAATGTAGTGCACAGTAGAAAACAGTGTTCAAGGATTGTAAACATTTGACTGAGGCACTCATATACATAATCTAACATTGGTAGAAAAGTAGTTGTTTCCAAGTATTTGCTCTAAGTGAGAAGCAGGCTTTATTTGGGTGGTACAAAAGTACCTTCACCCTCAGTTTACAAACCAGATTGCTGATGAAGCCTTGGAAACAAAGTTCCTGATATACCAGAAAACTAAGGTATTTATAACTGGAGACTAATTCTTTGCCTTGGGCCGTTGTTATTGACCAAGTAATCACTGGTGTGTCTCATTTGTGTGCAAAAACCATGAGTTTGGCTTTGTGAGTATATAAAAGCAATTTCAATGCCCACAGATGACTATGATACAGACGACAAAGACTATGTTAAAAGCAGTTTGTAAAAGCACTGATATGTGGTGATATATAGCATTTGACAGAATATCACACTGTCAAAGAAAAATATGATGGTTCCTAAGACTTAGCCTTGTGGTACTCCTTTTAAAATGTTATGCAGAGAGGAGGAGGAGTCAGCCAACTGGACACACTGTGTTCTCTCAGTTAGATAATCTGTAAACCAATTGGAGGTGTGTTTTGAAATACCAATCTGTAGCAGTGAATGATTGACAGTGTTGAATGCCTTAAACAGGTCAATAAAAAGTGCAACACAGAATAGTTTACAGTCCAACGCCTAAATAAAATAATTCAAAACATTTAGTCTGACAGTAACAGTACTCTGCAGTCATTTACATCTGAAAATCATTTGGATTGGTCCGTGACTATTTTTACAGTTTTTTTTTTTTTTTTGCCACGACACATAACTTTGAAATTGGCCTATTATTGTCACCAGGTTTCCACATTTACACCATCAGAAAATGAGTTACCAGCCACCAACAAATGCTTCCAGCATAAAACTGCCTCAAATTAATCAATCAATTTTATTAAAAAATTATTACACAGTTAAATACAAATTTCTTGTGAGCACACAAGCACATGCATATATTACATATTCAGCATTACATTCTTTATTTAGAGAAATACTTTAAATTCTATTGGACGGATAGTTTTTGTGAAGTAACCACTGCAGGATTCTGAAAATCACTTTTTTTTTCTTTTTTTTATCTTTTTCTGAACTTCACTAAGTCAGAGATCGACAGACACTGGTGCAGAACCATATGAGGATCTGAAAGAATGGATTAAAGTTTTAGTTCTGGTTTCACCACCTCAGAAAGGCAGTGACTATGTTTTATCATAAATTTTAGTTTGAAATGTTCAGCTTTGCATCATCATATGTTTCTTTTCAGGTGAAGCAGACATTGTTACCGTACACCAGCCCTCAGGTGGCTGTAGCTGAACAGAAACTAGAGGAGCTGTACGCTGCCATCACTTTCCCTGATAAACAGAGGTAAAAACACAGGAACACCAAGCAAAACTCTACTGGATCAATGCTAAATGCAAAATTTTTGTGTAGATCAAACAAGAGTAAAAAATAAATAAATAAAAAAATAGAGTAAAAAATAAATAAATAAATAAAAATTAAAAAAAAAAAAAAAAAGAAGAGTTAACCCTTAAAGTCCTACAGCTATTTTTGTGGCAACTTCCTTATTAAGTTTTCTCTGCATTAAAGTTTCCTCAGTGATTTATCACCATGTATTACACTACTGGGGTGGAAAAAAATGTAAATAAATAAATAAAAAAAGTATGGACTTTTCAAGGAAACAAACAGGTCCATTTTAAACGGACCAAATGAAGTAGGTCTGAATACACTCTTAGAGATGGAGTTAGTGAACCTTCAAACTCCAGCTCAGAGCACAAAATCCAAACACATGCAAATCTAACACAGAAAATCATTAACAATATGACTGAACTGCAGGGTGGAGTGTGTTCAGGCCAAGTCTTTGATCACTGTGAAGGCTCTGGTGGGTTTTATGGAGTCCTGGTCCATGTTCCAGGCCTACAAGAAGAAAAACCTGCAGATGGCTGAAGACCTGCTGAGGAACACCCAGAACAGGTACAGTTATGTACACACAGTATGACTGAGAAACACAACAGGATGGAACAAACACAGCAGAGATAATATAACATATGCAGAGGAGGATTAAGGTGGTCATGGGCCCCCAGGCTGCTCTTTGCCCCCCCGCCTTTACTCATCATGCTTTACCAGAAAATCACTGTATTGTCATAAATAGACCACGTACAAATACGAAGGTGAACTGGCAAACACAAACAAACAGCCCAAACTGAAGTGTTTCCTCTATATTCATTCAAGCTTTTGGACCACCACAGAATGAAAAACATCACAGCTGGTTGACAAACTCCACATTACAAACAAAACAAGCAGAGGGCCTAGAGCATAGAAGTAGCTCTTTAAACCATTCTTTAAAAAAAAGTACAGTATTACCGTGTGGCCTGTGCCACAAAGACATTAGCACTAAAGCAACTTCCTTCCGCTCACAGTTCAACTGGAAGCTATGACTTTTCTAAACCAACACTTAAGCTCTAACATCTGTATCAGTACAGAACATCCTCTAAACTAAATCATAACGTCTTTACTGAAACGCAAACTAAACTTATCAAACTCTGTATAAAACAAAGCCATAATACCCACAGCAGCAGCAGCTGCAGTAGCAGATAATAACCATGATCATGAAACTGCAGAAGGATAAATACTCTATATTACCAAAAGTATCCGCTCACCTGCCTTTGCCCACATATGGACTTAAGTGACATCCCATTCTTAATCCATCGGATTTAATATGATGCCTGTCCACCTTTTACAGCTATAACAGCTTCGACTATTCTGGGAAAGTGTTCCACAAGGTTTAGGAGTGTGTTGATGAGAACTTTGGTCCATTCTTCCAGAAGCACATTTGTGAGGTCACACACTGATGTCAGAGCAGAAGGCCTGGTTCTCAGTCTGCGCTCTCATTCATCCAAAGCTGTTCTATGGGGTTGAGGTCAGGACTCTGTGAGGCCAGTCCAGTTCATCCACACCAGACTCTGTCCTCCATGTCTTTGTGCACTGGTGCACAGTCATGTTGGCAGAGGAAGGGTCAGCTCCAAACTGTTCCACAAAGTTCGGAGCATGGAATTGTCCAAAATGTCTTGTTCTGCTGAAGGAAGAGGGACAGACCCACGAGTGGGTGAACCGAAGCCAGGTTCAGGTGCCTGGTTGTGTCCCGCTGCTATGACAGACCAAGAAATCCTTAGTTCATCGTTGCTTTTTTCTTTTTCCCTTTTCGATTTTCTCTTTTGAGCACTGCCGACATTTTGCATTTCACAACTCACAACTGACGCAGGTAAATAGAACATTGGACATAGCCTCATGACATGTGATTGGATTAAGGCGACCGTGTCTACTCAATCAGAGTTTTTTTTGTTTCTTGTCTTACAGACCAACAGTGGGTGGTCTAATTTTCCACTGAACTATATTTACGTTTCTAGAAAACTGTCTGACCAATCAGAGGGACCCTCCACACATTGGGCCCCTCAGCAGAAGCCGAGGGAAGTCTGTGCATTAATCTGTATCTGAACATATGACTGAAAAAAACACATCCACATATGACGACTATCAGAGCCATAGTCAGGATTAAAAATAATGCAGTATTTAGAGAACGAATGCATGACATTTAAAAAACAAAGCTTATTATTCAATATGAATATTTTGAGAAAAGCATAATGCATCGAGAAATGCATTCTGAATATTACTCAAAGAAAGTTGGTGTTTTTATAAAGGTATTGTAAAAAGGAAACTAACATTTCAAGAGAAATTTTTAATAGTGTATTTGTAATAGTAAAAGTCTTAATATAAAAAAAAGGAAATCAAAATATCATCATCAAAAATTTTAACATTCAGAGTAACAATAAAAATGTTTAATTCAATGCTACAAAAAGAAAAAAGGAAAGTCAAAATATTACCAGAATAAAGACATTCTATTTAAAGAATGAGCATTGAGACTATAGAAGAAAAAAAAGGACTAATTCAAAATGTAGCATTAAATTTTAAAATTAATCGTAATATTATTAGAAGATCATCATATTTTTAAGGAAAAAGTCAGACTATTCTGAAATAAAAAGCCATATTTAAGTGAACAAAAAAGTTTAACAAACAATCAGGAAGACTCTTTACTTTTGCACAATTTATTTTTTTAATGTATTTTTTAAATTTTATACAATTTGTGTTTAAATGAGACCATCACAATTTCATCGTACAGTGACTCTAATACTGACACTCATCCACATGAAGGTAAAGGAGAGATTACTGTACATTGATAGTCAGTCGTCTGTTCTATAAAATGGAAGTGTTGTGTTTCTCTGTTTCTCAGGTTTCTGGAGGTGATGGGAGTCACGTGTCCTGACACTGAAATACAAAGAACACTGGAATATTTCTGTGTCCTCGCATCCAAACCACAGTAATAAACAGCAAATAAATGTTTTTAAGCCAACGTGAGTTCTCTGTGTCATTTAAACATGTCTATACCTGTAAAAACTGGTCTGATTAAACACATTTTACACATTAAAGTACATTTTCTCAGTGCAACTGTGTGTTTCTTTTTAATGCAAACTCATCACACTGGTCAGTAATAAAAGGATTCAGACTTGACCAACATACAAAACATGCTGTTTCCAATGGGCGTCAGTGTGGGACTTAACCATGGAATTCTGTTTAGATATAGATCGATATCTGTTTAGGAATGATAATGAATGAGTATAAGAGACCCAACATAGTTACTAGTAGTACTTCATATGTCAAAAGTAGATTAGCAGATTATCGCTGCAATAATTCACTCAGTGTTCCAAATCATACATTTCTCAAATTTTTTTTTTTCAAATAAACTAATTAAAGGTTAATCTGTTACTTCCTTAAAATAGAACTGATAGGCTAATTCATTGTTTGAATAATGTACCAATTTTACCACAACATATCTTGTTTTCCGATGTGTCCATGGTGCATCTGTATAATGTCATTAGCATTAAATTGTGATTTTCAGGTTGGATAGAACTGTCAGAGATTTCCATAAAATTTGGCACAAACGTTCACTTTTATTCTTTTAACTACGATATCTACTGGGTTCAAACCAAGCACAGGCCGGTTCTTCTACCACTGTCAAAAGACGTGTAAATGAAAAGGTCAATTAATAATTCATCTAAAAAATCTATGTGTTTGTCTGCATATGTTGGTGCTTTGATAAACTGGTAACTGGGGCTGGAATGACAAGTCAATTAGTTGACAAATAGTCAATGCAAAACCTGTAAATAATGTGAATTATGGTAAATACTAGTTATGAACTGGAACATTGTACATGAACTTCCCTTCATGTTATATTTTCCACTGGAGAACTGGGAAAAAAATTTGATCCATGAGCTGAGATGAAAATAACCTTCAAAGTTTTCAACATAGTGGAAAGCAGCAAGGGATTCATCGTGAATGATAAATAATGCTTTTACTAACATTCTGCTGCTGTCAGCTGAGGATTTTGCACATTTATAGCAAACACAATTAGCAAAATATGATTTCAAACCATGATTTTTCCTCCACTAAACTTGACAGTTTTCTGGGTGAATCTGGGGTCCATGTGGGTTCCAGCAGCTCTACTGTGGTATCTGTGGTGATGGGGATGCAGTTCAATGGATAATTCATCAGAAAAATTAACCTCCTGCCACTTTCCACTGTCCATCTTTTCTGCAAGCTGTGGGCTTTGGCAAATCCAACACAATGTTTTCGTTGTCTTCTATTTGATGCTGGTTTCTTTGCACTCATGTGGCTGTAGAGATCACTGTATGTGTAAGAGTGTTCTCAAAACACTGCAGGAGGTCGTCTTTGTGCTCGTAGACAGTATTCACAGTCCATAGGCTAACGTCTCCATTCATTAATTTAAATTCATATTTTAAAATAGTGGTGTATGCGCTTTAGCCTCTAGTGTTGATATGCTGTGGCTCAGTTAAGAGAGCCGGCCTTCCAGTGACTGAAGGTGTATGAGTGTGTGTGAATGGGTGAATGTGAGGCTTTGTAAAGCACTTTGAGTACCATGAAGGTGGACACCACTGGATGTCTGAAAAAACAGAAGGAGATGCAGATGTTTAGTCAGGCTTCCACACCACCGAGCACCGGTGGCTCCAGTGAAGGGGATCCGACACCAGGGTGTAGGTCTGCAGCACAGAAGAGGGTTAGGGTCAGGGTACCTAAGGTCCCCCTAAGTTTAAGTTTAAATGAAATGAACTTGATGCTATGGTCACTATTGAAACAATACAGTCACTACTGAAACAGTGCTGTCACTACCGGAACACCAGTTGTTTTGTCAAAAATAAAAGATAATGAGTAATCAAACTGTATTTTATAATAATGTTTGGTTAGGTGTATGCATAATTTCAACTCTCATTGATGGTGAAATCCATATAATCAACTTTATACTTTATAAATATTTATGCATCATAAAAATTCAACATGACAAAATATGTAAATTTTTATTTAACTGTGGAAACCACCTGCATTAATTTTTTAAAAAATAGCCTGTTCATGTAGGAATGGAAAGAAATATTAATAGTTTAATATAATTATCTTAATTCTAAATGTAGTGGTATGTTTTGGTGGTGACATATTTTTTGGGAGAGAAAATTTATTCCAATAATGTGTGCAAATAAAAAAAATTAAAATTGAAGGTTCTTTTACTATATATGTGTTCCTTAGATGTGGTGCAACATGGATATGGTCAAAGTTTTTCCAAAAGAGCATAAAAATTTCACACACTTTCCAAAACTGAATTTGAACCAGTTTGGTAGAATGCCTCATATAGTGTTGAATTTCTGTTGCATTGTCACAGTGTTTCTCATAGGTTGTAAAACACTGACAATGAATAAGGACAAGCTTAGCAGCTCATGGTTAAACATCACAACAGTATTGTTATTGTAGTGCTGCCCTCATACACATACTGGGGGCTTGTGATCGGTTTTGACAGAGCTGCATACCATCACATGACCCAGAAACTGACCCTTCACTTACACACCGCCTTGACCTAATTTCCTTATTTTTCTCTCTTTTTTGTGGTTGATTCCACCAACCTCAGCTTTTTCCTTGGTCTTTTCTGTGCATTTTATGCACAGAGTAGAGATGGAAAAACATCCCTCTTCTTTTCCAGCTCTAACTGTCCTTTTAAAGGTCCTAATTGTCAAACACATCACATACCAGTAGAGGTGGTGGGACCTCCCAGTTCCCCAACGTTTCCCTGTCATGTGTCCGACTGCAGGCACAAAGGAATGCAAAGTCCTCATTGTCCAGCGCTTTACTCGTCTTATCCTGGGATAAAGTCAAATCATCTGGATTTTCTTTCTGCTGTTATTATCCAGCCATGGCATACCGTCTCTTTGAAGGAAAGGAACATGCAGCGTCATACTGGAAATACAGAGTGTCTCCATCGGATGCTCTCATTCAACAGGTGATGGATTTCCTGGTAAAACATGTAAGTACTGGACTGTGCTACACATTTCATTTAATACTCTATTGAGATAACGTTTGAAACATTCTTTTTTTCTGTACCATAAGCCCAAACATTTTATAAAATCTCAATTGAATATGAAGCAAACTTGTGAAAAGTTACAAGAGACAAGAACATTTAACTTAATTCATGCAAATCCAGTATAAAGTGATCAGAATGGTCAGAAGGTGGCAGGATAACCTACGCTACACATGACTGTGACAAACTGAGTAGAAGCACCAGAGCATTTCGTTCCTATTTTATATAGTTTTATATAATTTGTGCTTGTGATCTTTTTCAAGTTAAATGTACGTGAATTTTATAACAGTAACAGAACATCTCCACTTCTTCTAGTTTATTTATTTACTCCAGCTGTGTTTAATGTAACATAACCGGTGTCTAAGTGAGTGTCAGTGGGGTAAGGAAACTGTCAAAAACATCTGTGGGCATAAGATAGAATTGCTTGCATATTAGGGTTGCAAAATTCTAGGAATTTTCAAAGTTGGAAACTTTCCATGGGAATTAACGGGAATTTGTGGGAATAAAAAAGAAATTTACAAAATTGAAGGTTGGCCCTCAACAGTTAACTTAAATGTATTTGGGGAAAATATATTTTAGCATAATCTTGACTAAAACAACCAGATTTAATGCAAGTCCACTCCTCAATCACATGCACACAGCACTGCTTACTGCAGGGCTATTGAGGCCACGCCCCCTGCATGCACTGTGCACGCCTCCATCACATGCACAGATGATTGCTTAAACCCTGGAGGCCACACTTTTGAGCCCAAAGTACAAGACTTTTGAAGCCACACAGTTGAGCCTGTTTTACTGTTTAACTTGCAAAAATTTTATAAAATTGTATTCATACAGTAATGAGCTAGCTGGTAAGTTAGGTGCTAAATGTAAGCTATTTTTCATTTCATTGACCATTTAAAGCAACACTAGACGTTTTTTCTACCTTCAAACAATATTTTCCACGTCATTTTGGTGGAACAACAACTCACAATAGTTTCAATTACACTTTGGTCTACAGTGCCTCTGTGGCTTTCACTGGCACTGTGTAACTTCAAGACACGGTTAGGCATCCCCAAAAAACTAGAAAAACTACAAAATTAGACTGCTTTATGGCATACACCACATACGAGGCAGGTAAACAGTTTCAGGTGAGGGAAAGCTTCAAGACGGCTAAGGGCCATGGCTGAAGACGTAAGATTAATTGTATTATTTTAAATGGATGTTTGCATATGACAAAACAAAAATATTTACATTCATGTTTGTATGTGATACTGTTTGTTTAAATTACCCCCAATTTCCAGTTAATTCCCACAAATTCCCATAATTCCCATAGAAAGTTTGCGATTTGGAATATTTCCAAATTCCTCAGCTTAACTTCCCATGGAAAGTTTCTGGAAATTTACTGGAAATTTTCTGCCCCTTTGCAACCCTAGTGCATACTATTTTATAGTTGTGCAAAAATAAATATTTGTAAACCCCTGAAGGAGTTCTGTCATACATAAAATGTGTTGTGTATATTTTATCTTCACATTTAAATTACTGGCACAAAAGCCAAAGCCAGTCAAAGGCTACACAGGAAGATGCCGAGTCAGTTTAAATATGCTACTAATATTGGAATCCAAGCCAGTGCCTCAATATGCGCCCGCTGTCTCTCAACTCATGCGCTATCTATGGAATCAATGTATCTTCTGCTGGATACATAATGCCTGTGAAGTGGCAACATATTTTTGACAGTAGTCACATTAATGAATTCATATTTGTGATGGAGAAAGCACAGCTGTAAAGTTGCATTTCGTGTTTGTGATTCTTGATGTCAAACTTTTTTCATTCCTATTCTGACAGATGAAATACACAAAATACATTTTATGTACAAATGAACTCATTCAAGAGTTTACAAATATTTATTTTTTGCATGACTATAGAATAATATCAATGCATTTCTGTTTCATGCACACAAATCTTTTTGACAGTTTTCTTACTCCAGGCCTCTAACACTGAGCCGTTTGTGTCCAGAGGTGGAAATTTACTACAAATAGAGTCGAAGAAGTAGTTCCACCGTTGAATGTAGTGAAATGTTCTCAAAATATGAGATGGCCAAAAGTTAGCCTTTACACCTTCATCCTACAAGTGGGTATTCCTTTGTGGGAATCTACACATGTGATATGCATGGATACATTTACCACGGGATAAACTTTTCTGTATTTTATTAAATAAAGTTCACTTCACAAATCAAACCTCTGCATTTAACTCATCATACTTCACTCAAGGAGCCGTTGTTCACCAGGGGACTCCATATCTAAGCCAGTATCCAGGTCAGTGGGACTGACAGGAGAATTAACCTAGCATACATAGCTTTGAAAGTGGGCATGGGTAGCACATGCAAATTCCACACAGAAAACCCCCGATCGAATAAGGAATTGAACTCAGAACCTTATTACATTTTACATTTCATGACTCTCACAAGATCTCAGTCCTGGTGCTACTGGATCTGAGCGCTGCTTTTGATACAGTAGATCACCCAATTCTTTTTAATAGACTGAGACACCTGGTCGGCCTCTCTGGTACTGTTTTTAACTGGTTTTAATCCTATCTCACAGATAGGAAATTTCTGGTAAGTATGGATAGTTGCTCTTCAGCGATCCATGAAATTAGATGTGGTGTTTCGTAAGACTCAATTTTAGGCCCCATACTTTTGAACTTAAATATGCTTCCACTTGGAGACATCATCAGGAGACATGGCATCAACTTTCACAGCTATGCTTACGACACACAGCTGTACATGACCATGTCTCCTGACGACACTCGGCCAACTGACGCCCTTTTTAACTTAGATATTAAAACCTGGATGGCAGAAAACTTCCTACAGCTCAATCAGGGCAAACCTGAAGTTTTAGTTATCGATCCTGAGGCTACAGGAGAGAAATGCCTGCCAAAACTACAGGCATGATCTTTAAACCCATCAGAACAAGTTAGAAACCTGGGCGTTATCTTTGACTCTGAGCTCACTTTTATTCCACATATTAGATCCACCGTAAAAGCAGGTTTTTATCATCTTCAGGATATAGCCAGAGTCCGCCCACTTCTCTCTTGAGCCAACACGTAGATGCTAATCCAGACTTTTATCTCCAGTAGAATCGACTACTGTAATGCCCTGTCTTCTGGTCTTCCCAAACATAGAATGTCACAACTCCAACTTCTTCTGAATTCAGCCATTCATGTGCTGACGAAGACCAGAAGGCGGGCTCACATTACATCGGTTTTAAAATCACTGCATTGGCTCCCCGTGTGTTTCAGGATTTATTTTAAGGCCCTTTTAATGGTTTTTAAATGTTTTAATGGTCTTTCTCCTTATTACCTTGCAGACTTGC
>JAPTYQ010000015.1:4023828-4034070 GCA_029814465.1 Ostorhinchus cyanosoma | reverse complement strand
GGATGGATGGATGGATGGATGGATGGATGGATGGATGGATGGATGGATGGATGGATGGATGGATGGATGGATGGGAACTGGGGCACCACTGAAATATTATCATGTTGGGCCCTTGCTAAAAGAAACTGGAGACAATCTATTGGAGCTGTGGGGTAGCAGTGCAAAGTAAAACTGAAGATGCTTTACCATTCCTCTAACACTCTAGGCCCACTCCTCTGCCCCCTTGGGAATGCTGGGCTCCATGAATGTGTCATGTTCACCCCCTCACCCCCTTAACGGCACACCAGTTTGGGAATCAAAAGGAGGCCCTTTAGGTTTAGTAAGGTCATACACTTGTGATCAGAAATGTTCCTAGCTGCAGCTCAGTGGGAACTGGCAACCTGGATGCCTTAAATAGGAGGATACTGGCCCTCGAGGACCAGTATTGGTGACCCCTGGGAGATAGGTAAGGGGTGGAACATCATGCCAAAACACAAAATGACAATATAAGCATTAGTTGTGGGCTGCCACTTAGGTTTCAAATGCAAATATTCTGGCTGGACTTCTACTGTCAGTGATATCAGTATTTGAAGTGAACATGATTCCTTAATACCTGATACCATACCAGAACTATTTTATGATTACTTGGAATATAATTCTTACATACAGTAGTAACTGAATTAATATTATTGTGCATTGTCATAGTTTTATTGTGTAAGTCCAGAGTTCATTGTGGTTTTAGTTCTGGGAAATGTAAACTTCGATGGCAAGAAGTGATGCAGTCTGGGTTTTTTTCTGTCCTGAAATGATTGAAACATAATGTTGAATCGGCCTTGGCTGTGTTTGACCTTTAACCCTGACCCTAACCCAGTCCACGTCCTGCTGGTGTTTTCCCTCCTTTCACAGGCTGTTGTCTGAGATGAAGGCGACCTCTGCAGATGTTGAGGTGGAGGTCGGGGTCAAATACTTCTATCTACTCGCCTCCAAAGCACCAGAACCCTCCACAGCGCTCAGTGAGACATGAGGACATGAGAACCTCAGTACTTCTGTCATGTGATGGATTCATCAAAGGGATCTTTACAAAAACTCATTTTTAACATTTTATGTGTGATCAGATACTCTTTTTAAATACTCTGCTTTGAGTAATCAATAATGTCCACATTTCTGTCTTACTATTACCATTAACTAAATTTAGAATAAGTGTCAGTAGAAAGCTGTTGTTTGTAGTTTTACAACACACCACTAGAGAGAGACATTTGATCAGAAGTCTCAGGGAATGTGACGCCATTAGATAAATGTTCAGAGTTGAATCTGGCTTTTGAGTAGTGTTAGTTTATTCAACAGAATTGACCCTGTTTACTAAAGTTTTTTTTTTTGTTTGTTTAGGTTTTTTTTGTAGATTTAGATTTACCTGGAGTTTTTTCATGTAACTGAGGAAAAAATAAGATGATCACACTGCTGCTACTCATGAACTATTGACACTAGAAGCAAACAAAACCCATTTCGTTTTCATTTCAGTTTGTTAAAACTGATTTTATTTGTATTGCCTTTAATGATGTGCTCTTTTCACAGCTATTGAAAGTGTTGTTACTGTTCCTGTCTGATTATAGTGTTAAAGATCCCCTCCACATATGTAATGCCTGGTTCAATAAAGATTCATCAACCCTATAGAAAATAATGTAACTTCCATCTTCTCCTCCTTCACACTGAAACAACCACTGCACCAGAAGCTGAACATCATCCAAACTCATATTCACAGCAGTGGTTTCATGACACTGTGTGGTTTGGTGCATCTGCCTCTGGATTGAATCCCTGTATTTTGTTATTTATCTGTGTGTGGATATAAATAAACTTCCTTTAGAAACTAAGCCTGGATAAACCATTAAGCTCATAACTGAAGCTGAACTGTGAACTCACACTGGGATCGTTCCAGAATCTGATTTCTGTAGCTCTGGAATCCAGTGTGTGTTTATTGGGAGGATGTGAAAAGCGCAGTAAATAATGTGGAAGTTTCCTTGTCTGTGTTTAGATAATGTCCCAGCAGAGGAGCTGATGTTTTCATTCAGTTTCTATTGCTTTTCATACCTTTTCTCTTTCATATCATATATTTTCCACAACTAAACTTAACAAACTATCATTATTGTTACTATTGGTTCTAGTTTAGATCAGTGTGTCTTTATGCCTTTGGATTATCTTCTCTTAAACAGAAATTAAAAAACAAAAACCCAGCCAAAATATCAGGAGAAGTTCCACACTATAGCTTTAAATCAAACTGATGATACAACTGAGTTATATCCACATAAAAAAATGAATGGAAAAGATAACACTCATGAATGAAGTCAGCTTTAACCATGAAACCTTTCATCATTAAGGTAGATCTGTCACTTCTTGACTTTTCGCAGATAATTGTAATCTAATGCAAATTTGACTCAGTACACTGTATTTTTTGTTCTGGGTAAAAGTGTTTTGTCTTGTAATGTGAAATGTTTCACTCCAGCTTTGTAAAAGTAGTGCATACTTATACTGTCATTTTATTTCACATTTCACTGTCACTGCACAAAACCTTTCATTTGTTGCTAATTTAAATATTTTACCATAAATTAAGCCTATGTCAGAGAGAGAAAAGTGTCTGGAACTCTTGTCAGTTTAACTAGATTATCAGAGTACACATGAAAAATCCTCTTTATGCTTCATGTCCTGTGTTTTCATTCAAATAAAAAAATTTATCCACATGTTTATGACTCCGATCTGAGGATCTATACTATAATTTATAGCCATAATGTTCAGTAAGAAGCGCTCTCATGACTGGATGTGGATGATTTCATCATCTTTAAACATAACCCCATGGCAGAAGGGACTTCCTTCCATAAATAAATCCACACCACCTCCAGCTGTAAGTCAGTGACAGGATAATGTGGCCCAATTTCCTCATGTCCAAGGCCTTTTATAAGACACTGTACAGCAGTGTCATTACAAGTTGCATTGATATTCTCTGACCATTAAGATCTGTATAAAGCCAGACTAGCTATTTTTCATGAAAATATATTTTTAAACTTTGACAAAGAAAACACAGCAGGAGCAAAATATACTTTATCTAAAATGTTAATGCACGGTGCAGTAGTATTTTTGTAATCACAATAAAGCTTATTCTATTCTGTTCTATTCTATTCTATTCTATTCTATTCTATTCTATTCTATTCTATTCTATAATGATATGAGTTTTATGTCACAAAATACTGTAGTTTTAGAGAATACATTTATTTTTTTTTATAAATCAAATCAAATCAAATCAAATCAAATGGATGCATTTGAATGTGTGATATAAGATTAAATAATTCTGTAAAGTAATACAAATAGATTTCTATCGCAAAAATCTGTTTCTAGACTGTATATGTAAGATTCTGGGCTTATGTGAAGTTTGTGTCATTCATTCATTCATTCATTCATTTTCTGAACCCGCTTTATCTTCACTGGGGTCATAGGGGTCACCTGGAGCCTATCCCAGCTACATACGGGTGAAGGCGTGGTTCACCTTTGACATGTCACCAGTTCATTGCAGGGCTGAAGTCGGAATAGGGATCAGCAGCTGCAGCCGGGTGTGCAAATTCACCAGCGCAATTGCTTTCATCAAGGCAGGGGACCAGCCAAGTGTGGGTTGCAAGAAGATTCCAGCAGGGATCCTGGCCTGTGACTGGCAGCGCTCTGTAGACCTGAAGAAGCAGCTGAGGTTCCCCCAGCACATTGTTAGCACCACCCTGAGGCCAGACATCTTACAGGTCTCAGACAGAACCAAGACCATCATAATCATATAGCTGACCTTTCCATGGGAGGACCGCTTTGGGGAAGTCCATGAAAGGAAAAGGACCAAATATGAACACCTGGTCATCAAATGTGGTGAACAGGGCTGGAAGGTAAGATATATGCCCACTGAGGTTGGCAGCAGAGGATTTGTAGGGCACTCACTCCCCATAGCCTGAAGTGCTGTGGGCATCACAGGAACAGCAAAGAGCAAGGCAATCAAGAACACCAACGAAACAGTGGAGAAAGCCTCTAGATGGCTCTGGATCCAGAGAGGACAACAATGGGGACAAGCCAATGCCACCTGAGCACAAGTCACAGTCTGATCAACCACAGCTGGGTCGCCTGGGCAAGGTTGTATGTTGTAAGACCCCGAAACACACTATGACCCCAGGAAAGAACACTGATGATGTGTTCAGGTGCATCAGAAGATGTATTGAATAACATTTAATTCATTCATTCTTCTGCAGACAGAACAGGTGACCAGTGTTCTGTGTCATGAGGTGGGAGTCAGAGGTTAAAGGACCATCGTCTAGTTCAGCTCATGAGGATCATAGTGATGGTTTGATTACTTCTATAACCTGAACCTGAGCATGTGATGTCCCATCAAGTTGATCAGAATATCAGAAATACCACTGATCAACCCTTTATTATCACAGATCCTTATATTTGTTGTGGTGATTTAGGCTGAGAAGAAAGTTGTGTATTTTTTAGGGGGGGTGGGAGATGGGGTGCATGGGTCGGGTATAGTTGAACATAATGACTGTTCACAGGTGTTTCTGATTCATGTCTTCATGTCACTCTAGAAGAACTCCATTCATTTGTCACAGGCTCCATCAAAGAGCCTGGGATCGTTGCAGAAGGTTATGTGATGTGTTCGAAGAATTTTGGATGAGTGGAAGGGATGCAATAGGACTCAGGAAAATACTGGAGCGTTTGGTCCACCCTGGTCGGGTCAGTTCACCCTTATGGACCGCTGGTTTTTGGTTTTGCAATTGAATTTGCGTTGGCACTTTATTTACTGCTTTACAGGCTACTGAGTGTGTATGTGTCTGTCCAGGCAGGTGAAAGCCCGCCCCCACAAGTTCATGTCTGTGATTGGGGAAGTTTGGCTTCATAACTCACAAAGGTTTAAGTAGCTCCACTGTCTCATCTCATCTACTCAGTAACTGCAGATGGAGCTCTTCCCCTCTCTCTGGACATGCTTCCCAGCATGCAGTGCAGGGAAGCCCTGGCCCTCAGTGAGGGACAGCAGACAGAGAAGCAGCTGGAGACTCAACACACATTCAATACCATCAGGTGCTATTACAAGGAAGTGTGTACGGTAGATAACCATGTCGGTTTTAGACTGCTGCTTTCTTTTACATCCCAGCACAGAGCAGGAATTTACTCTATGTGTGCATATGCCTGTTATATATGACTCTATACAAGTAGTCAAGGAATAAGAAAGTGTAACATTGTTCAGTGCAGTAAGCGTTATTTTGTTCAGTATAGTGATATAATTTGTTCCAACTGTGAAATTCAGGTTTTGCTGATAAGCAAAATAAAAATATCAGTTTGGGAGAAAAAAAAACAGTTCTCACGCCGTACATTTTCCTGTTTTTTTTTCTTTTCCAATCACATCTGTGCTGGAGTACGGCAAAAAGAGTGAACAGTATTTTGTAAGTTTAACTCCAGCTTGTGTTCAGGTATACTTTTTGACAGTGTCATTTTGTGGGGTACATTCATCGGGTGTTGAGGAGCATGATTGAATACTATAATTGGCGTTGATTGATTTTAGTCTTGGATAATTCATACAGAACATTTAAATTATAGTTAACATTATGTCTGCTTTTCTGTGTGTATATGCAAGTTAACGTAAGCTTACAGTGTGGTTAGTTCTATCAATGTAACCTGATATGTGCAGATTAAACTGCAGCCTGCAAACAAAGGCATGTGGAGGAGGTGTTTCCACTTCTATGGTTTTGCCATAGTTCACCACAACAGTAACATCCTCGCCACCACACATTTGATACAAAAAATCATCACTGTTGTATCACGTGACTTTTTTGTGGTCGCTGCTATCTTTACAACGAAGCGCACAGAGGGGAATGGCTAGTCAGACTGCCACACCAAGAGATCAATTCCACAGTAACTTATGCATTTATGGTTAAAATAACCACCCAACGCAGCCAAACAGCTAGGCCTTAGCTATCTTATACAGTAGGTTAATGTCATAGACTGTTAGCTTAATGCTTTAGTAGCATATGCTGTAACACATGCTATGCAGTTTATGCACAGCTCCACTTCTTCCCAAAGTTAAACCAGCTTCTTTATTTTCTGTCTTTCGTTATTGAACACACTTTAATCCAGATGTGCTGACCACAGCAGTTAGTAGCAGGCAGGAGGAAGCAGGAAAGACAGGAAATAAAGGAGCTGGTTTAACCTCAACAAGTAGTGGGGCTGTGCATAAAGACCATTGTACTATGAAGACTATTTTGTGACAGTCCAGACACTGCTATTATTATTATTATTATTTATTTATTTATTTATTGGTAGCTAAGCTATTGCTCAAGGTGAGACAGAGCAGACAAAGAAATGGGTGAAAATAGAAAACATCTGCTTCTCAGAATTAATCAATGCAGGTGAGTGTGTGTTTGGAATAAGTCATTAAAGAGAAAGTAAAAATTATGTGGATGAAGAACTGATCATTGTGGTATACTGTAGTTAAGTTTAATATTTCATAAACATCCATTTAGTTTTTGAGCTTTAGAGGTCAAACTGTAATGTATACATACTGTATCCCCAACAAGGCTTTTTTTTTTTTTTTAGCATCATTCATATGATTTTATGGAGATTGTTTTAACTAACAAGTTAATGTATTTTGCTCTATTTGCATATTCTTAATCAAAGTGGTTATTGACACAGTACTGTGGCACAAAATATGGGTTTGTTTATTTCCACAGAGCCAATCAGTGCCCTTGTTAAGTCGTGTCAAAACCGTCTTGTACATCCTGAAAAGTACGAAGGCAATCATATGGTGAATAGGTCATGACTCAACACAGTGAATGTTTAGCTCAGTTGGTAAAGTATGAGACTTTAGTGCGCAAGACTTTGGTTCAGTTCCTGGTTGGAGTAGCTTTTTTTCTTCTGGGGCACCGGTGACACTGATATAAATCAGCCACTGGGAAAACGCTCAGAGTGCAGAATTCCACAGGACCGCAGCACTACTGCATCTATCTAACATGTAGCTCCGCCCACCTTCTCCAGCCTCCGGAGCAAAGAACATCATAAAACAACATATAGAGTATTTACAACAATAATTCCTATTCTGAACTATATATTATCACTAAGTTGTTGTTTCTTACATCAATTGTCACAGTACTGTGTTAGCAAAATGCACAAAAGAATGCACTGAAGTATATGACATATATCACCACAGTACTGTGGCAACAAGAGGCTAATGAGTAAAAAACAAACAAACAAACAAAAAAAAAACTCGGGGAAAATGAGATCATGTAACAGTATCCCTATTTGGCTTTAGTACAAATGCTAACATTTGTCTGTGGCAATAGACAAACTGATGTTTTATGCCATGGTACTGTGGCAGTAGCCACTGCCATTTTAAAAGAGCAAAAATGAATAAAATATTTTTGAAATTTATCAAAAGGCCTTGCGACATATGACCACTAATTGTACAAAAACATCACTGTCAAGGTGAGATATACATTGATTGAATGTGTGAAATCATGAATGTAAAACTAACTCCGCTATGGTTGTTATGCTTTAGTGCAGAAGACATTTCTGACACCAGAGGAAACGGTGCTAAAACGTACAGATGAGCAGGGGTTAGAGGTAGATAAGAGGTCTTTCAAAGAAGTGGGTTTGGTCATCTACATTGATGATAATAAGTGATTGTAAATCGGTCTTCATTTTTGAGAGACGTGGATTTCACTCTTGAAGTGTTAAAGTTTGTATGCTATTCTGAGCAAGCGGATGCTAAAATGTTATATTTTAACTCTTGTGTTCTGTATTTCAGACGCCCCACGTGCAGATTCATCCAAAAACACAGGTGATGGATCTTACAGAATTAGTGACACTTGGTAAGCAAGATTATAGTAGATGTTCATAATAAAATACAAAATGGTCATGGTCTCTAATGAGTCAAGTTATGTGGGTAAACTAAACCCCTCCATATTTTGCTGGTGTCAAAATCTAATTTATCAAATATCTTCATACGAGGTTTCACTAGGTTTCTGCTAAAACACAGTAGCATTTTAGTTGTTCAACACAAATTACAGTTTTTGAGTTACTTTTCTCTCTCAATTTTAACTTGACAGACTTCAGAAGAGCACAGATTGAAGATTGTTTTCCACATCCAGAATAAAAACACTAAACAAATGCATGGTGCTCAAAGGAACGCTGCTTACAATATACAAATGTCACAGCACACACATTGGCTTCATCATTTCTAATGGAATTTACAACAGTGAAAGACCTTAGTTTGTATTTGTTGCATCATGTGTGCAGTTGTTTCAAGTTGTTTTCTTTTTCTTATTATTCGTGCCATGTATCCTTATGTTTATGTGAGACCCTCAGATTTAACTGTCCTGCAGCGAGATGGTGACAGGACTTCATCCTCAAGTCTAACTAATACAAACATGACAGTGTTCAGTAAAATAACTGAGATCATTTTGCTTGAGGGCAAAGTTATTTTTGATATGTTTGAGCATGAAACATGTTTCCATGACCATTCCCAAACTTTTCAAATAACTGAAAGCATCCTGATGGAGATACTCGTTCTAGAAGGGGAAACATTTCAACATTTCAAATGTTTTGATGTTCAAATGTCATATGGATGTAATTCACCTTTTTATATTGTGTAAGAGGGTTGTATTTAATTTGTCAATATTGTTGGCTTAATATTAAAAGGGAAGTTGTCCTTGGTTTTTTTTTATGGAAAGGTTTGTGTCAATGAGGTTGTTTACTTTGCTTATTACATTTGATTACTGTTCATTTAGCAGCTATGTGTGTTTGCTGCTAATTATAACCTCTTCATGCAAGAGAACTTTATAAGCATCTACTCTACGTGGCATGTGTTTGTGTTGGGACACACTTTTAAATAAAAACACAAAACAACTGATCATCAGTATGGTCTTTATTATTGTCATTTTCATTCATTCATTCGTCATTGAAATCGCTTTACCCTCACTAGGGTCACAGGGGAAGCTTGATCCTTGAATCAGCCTGATTAATCGATTTAATTCAGTGTCTCAGACTTACATAAAGTTTTGTAATTAAACTCATTTGGTTTTTTACGTAACCTATGATACAGAGCAGGAGACACAGCAGAACTGCCTGCAGGATGAACATTTGTATAATGCATCAGTCCTGATCTTGGTCATGTTGTTTTGGTTGAACTGAGTCGATGCTGTGCTCATACGGGGGTCGTCTGGTTCAGGAGACAGTGAAGCCCCTGGTGTTCAATTCAACATTAATATTAAAGCCACAGGGGCCGCAGTCAATGTTACTAGAGTCAGTCAGTGTGATCTACACCGACAGCAACATGTCACTGTAATGTGCATTAAAATACCAGCTGAAAACTGGGATTTTAACAAGGAGTCTCAAAGAGTTATGTTAAATGCTTCCATATTCATGGTAAAAATGGTGAAAATGGCTATCAGTTGGAATTCTTCACAAATAAAATGACATGAAATTGAAGTCAGTGTTAACCCTTATTTACCAGGAAAAACACGGGTGCTACTACCATTTCAGTCAGTTCAACATACAGATTTTGTAAGAACTGGTTTACTTTTCACTGGGTGGGGTTAGGGTTAGGCTTTTGTGGTTATTGGCTCCATTTATAATGTAACAGTTCCAGTTTCAGTCCACCTCTGTACACTGATAGAACTTGAGCTGATATTTCACAAAGATTCTAAAAAATACTCACTGTCCCTTCAATGCACATTTGTGACTTTGTGATAAATGTGATTTTTAAAATGAGTTATGAATAGTTTTTAACATTCTAAATCACTACAATCTTAACCCATAAAGACCCAGTGCTACTTTTGTGGCGGTTCCCAAAAAAAAAAAAAATTGTAGATTGAACCTTTCTTAAGTGATTTTTCAGCATTTATTATAATAAATATTATCCTCTGCATTTTGGGTTTTTTTCGGTAAAATAATATATTTTCCTATTTATAATTTACTGATCATGTAGAAGTTCAGATTAAAGTTTAACAGACTGCATTTATACAGCACTTTTCCACCTTCATGGTACTCAAAGTCCTTTACATACTGTAGCCTCATGTTCACCATTCACACACACCAGTAGGCAGCTACTGCTGTCAGACCTACTGAGAGCAATGTAGGGTTCACTGTCTTGCCCCACGTGCGCCACGAGGAGCCAGGATTCAAACCACTGACCCTTCAGTCATTGGACAACCCGCTCGACCAACTGAGCCACAGTCGCCCACAGTTGAGGGT